>PVJO010000949.1:0-197006 GCA_004026905.1 Hystrix cristata | reverse complement strand
AAAGGGGTTTGAACGCGACCTGGAGGGGGGCTGCAACGTCAGAGATAGACGGTCTCTGGCACCGGACCCTTCGACCATATCTTCTGCAAGAGGGGTTGGGGCTGGGGGCTTGTATAGCTAGAGGTTCCGGGAGTGGGGGGCGATGACGCACACATTGCGCAGAGAGAATCCATCAGCGAGCCGGGTCCGATGAAGGGAGACCAGGCGTGGGCGGGGGTGGGGGGAGGACGGAAATGGGGAGGGGGTAGAGGAGAAGGGAAGGTGGCCAGGGGAGTGGCCACTGCAGGAATGAAGGGGAGGGAGGGAGGCTGGTGGGGGCTGCGGTGCGGGCAGAGAGCAGTGCGGGGGCGTGGGCAGGGAAGGGGGGGTGACAACGACACACGCCAGACACAAGAACTGCGGACACAGGGTGCTCATGGGCACACGCAGGGCACCTGCACCCTGAGAGTCTGGAAGCCAGGACTGGAGCTATCTGTAGCGACTCGGCCTCTTCCAGAGCCAGGCCTAGCCCCCTCCTCATCTCTTCCTACTTCTGACCTTCATTGCAACCCCCCTCCCGCACACACACTCACGTGCTTTCCCTCTATAACCAGCAGTGGCTTCTCGCTTCCATCAGTGGCTTGACTTTCCCAGAAGAAAGCCCATCAGCTCTGCGGGGAAAGAGGTGGGGAGGAGAGGAGAGAGGAGAGGGAGAAGGGATGGGGGCAGGGGAAGGAAGGAAGGAACCTGGAGCAGGCTAAAGGAGAAAAAAAGTGAGAATCAAAGGGACAGCAACGATTCCAAAGAAAAGAGGAAGGAGAGGGGTCAAGAGACTCCCAAGGCAATGCCTCACCCCTCCCTGCCACACACACACACACACACACACACACACACAACTATACAACTATTCAGGGTCTTCCCCTTGTTCCCCTGGACTCCCCTCAGCCCCTCATCTCTCCTTCATCTTCTCAGCCTAGTTGTGGGAAGCAGTGGGATGGAGAGGGGTCATGTTACCTTCCCGAGGCGGATGAATCGAGAGAGAAGGCTCAGACATCTGGAGAGGGGAAGGAAAGCCATTCCAGAAGGAATGAGGGGGGGAGATGGGGCCAGATGATAGGGACAAGGGTACAAGTGCAAGACAGAAGGGGAGACAAGCACCTAGACAAACTGTGCATACCTGTGGCCTCTTGTGTATGTACCGGCTGCTGCGTGTGCATGTACATGCGTGTACATGCGTGTACATGTGTGTCTGCATGTGTATAGAGATTTCAGAGACCCATAGTGGGGAAGGAGAGCAAACAAAAGGCTTAGAGGAACAAATTATGTACTTAATCAGATTGGAAGTGGACGGGCTCTGTGGTGTTTCCAGTTTAAATAGGAGATCTTTTCTTCCAACCCGTGTAACTGTCTTTGCCTACTACCAGCAGTCTGTGTGGGTTCTGATCTCTTCCGAGTGCCTGTACACCTATGCAGTTCTGCATCTTTTGAGTGCACCCACTTCTGAGCATCTGCTGGCGTGTGAAAAGCATGTGCCTGGCTTGGTGATGCACACGAACATTTATGTGTGGACATGAGAGTCTTCGTGCATTTCTCTGAGTCCTGTGACTACTTGGGGGTTATGTACACTGCCACATACCTTGGTCTTTCTTGCCCCTCCCCCCTCCCCGCTCACCTTCATTTCCAGCCCTGTGTAGTACAGCTTCACAATCCAAGCTCCTCACCTTCTGACTCTAAGTTCTGGGTCCTTGCCCCTGGTTTTCAGCCCATTCCCCATTTCCCCAATTTACTCAGAAGTGCGAAGGAGATTCTCAAACACCCACATCTCAAGAGCTTTGATCATCATGGGCAGCGGGGGTGGGGAAGGCAAGGTGGAAGCCGGGCACCGAAGGTTATGGACTTCATGGTTCTATAAGCTCAAACTGGACCCCTCTTTTCTACACGATCTCTACTGTGGGTCTGTTCCTGCCTCTCTCCAACCCAGTGTCCTACCTGGGTCAGCTCATTCACAGGTACCTGTATCTCCCAGGGGCGAGTTCTGCCTTTCATACCTTGCTGCCTCTAGGAGCATCTAGAAAAGATCTGGACTGGGGACAGGTTCTTGAGATTGGGGAGAGGAGGGAGGTGGCGGGAAAGAGAGCTAGAAAGGGACAGCTAGGAAGGGCAGAGCTCAGATGGAGACCTAGTGGGGATGCCTGGTGCTTTGAGCTATGAGTATGAATCCATCTCTCTTTGTCTTTATTTCTGAGTCTCCCATACTCTCCAGGAGGGTGAAGATGGGGGCCAGCAGAATAATGATTCAAGCTGAAGGTTTGGAAAACCAAGGGAGGATGGGGAAGAGTATTGAGTCTTTTCCCTAAGGTCTGGAAGGGAAAGAAAGGGCTTGGACCCCCCCAACCCCCACACAGCTCGCCGTCCCCTTCTTCGCCACCCCCTCCCCCAACCGGTGACTCACCTCTGCAGCCTTTCATTGCATCAGCCCTGGTGGGGACAGGCAGGGAGGGGAAACTTATGAACAGGAAGGGGTCTCTGCTTGAAACTGAAAGCAGGTACTGAAGACCCCCTGAAAATAGCTCCATTTCTTAATTATTGCCCTACTCCCTAGCCTCCCAGGGATGGGTGTCCCAGGAAGAGGACTGAGGGCACTGAAGGGTCTTCAGTGATGAATGATGAGAAGGGGGTGCCCACCCCGAGTTTAGTCCAGGGTCCCATTCCCTCAGACCCTTCCCAACTCCTGAGTGGGGGAGGGGAGACCAAGCAAGCCGGGGGAGGGCAACGCCGCAGAGATGAGTCACCAAGAAAAGGAAAGAGAGAGACAGAGATGGGGAGAGACACAGAGAGACAGCTACTGGAGAGACTGAGAAAGGGGCATGTGCACACACACACACACACACACACAACATGAAGGTGATATCCACAGACTAAGAAGGGAAAAGAAATTGTGCACTTCCATAATCTTGATCCAGCCCTTTCCAACCCCCCATCTCCCTCACACACAAACACACATACACACGCAATACACTACCATAAAGAGTTACACTAACATTCTGAGACACACCCACTTAACAAACACAGTGTCACACCTAGCCTAGCACGCTTCACCCAGACTTGTGCTGAGGATGTGCCAGGGGAGTGGGGACCTGATTGAGAGTCGTCCTCACTCTTATATAGAGTGATGGGAAAGGGATGAAAACCCTCAAGGATTGCGACTTTAAAAATCCAAGACCGGGTTCAAGGACTCCCAGTCTGCACTGTACACACGCGACAATACACACAGGTCTCCTGCCTCCCCATCCACACGTACATAGTTACATATCAAGCATCATCCTCATCAAAAAGCCATTTGGGGTACCTGTTTCTGGGGCACACCAGGGATGTTGTCCCGGATGCATCCCATCCAGACACCCCCCGACTCATACACACATGTACAGAAACCCACACACACAAAGACGCCCATGGACACACTCACACGGACGGAACCACCTTGCGCTGCCTCGCTCGCGTCCGCGCTCGTCCTGGCGCCCCCGTGTGTTACTTTTCGGGATCGCAGTCTCCGCCGCTCCTGAGCTCTGCTCTCGCGGGGGCGGCACCCCGACTCATTCCACTTCCCCTCGCCCCGCTTTGCCCACCCAGAAATGGGGAAAGCGAGCGCTACTAGAAAGCGAGTTGGGCGTTTGAGTCCTGGGACGGACGGAGGCTGGTCCTGGATGCCAGGGTGAATCTGGGAGACGAACCCACGGAATTTGGGTAGGAGCTGACTCCCAGGTCCAGGGGAAGCGAGGCTCGGGGGTGGTGGGCGCCGCGCTGCTGCGCGCCTCGCTTCTGAGAGGCCGCTTCTTTCCTCTGTTCGGTGGAGGTGGGGGCGCCCAACAGCCAGCAGCCCTCCCCACCCCTCTCCAGGAAGTCATTAGCCCCATGGCCACGGGGCTTGGAGATCCTCTCTAATACAGGCTGCTGGGGATGGGGGAAGAGAATGTGTCTCATCCCTTTCCGTGAGAAGAAGTGAATCGCACACAGAGCGCAGGCAAAAGGTCCCTTTTATTGTCATACGGCCATGGTGGAAATGACCACGGAGGAGGCACCAAACTCCGGGCTGGAGAAAGTGATGAAGGCGGAGCTGTCCCCTTTGCCCACTTTTCTCCCACCTTCCTGGCGCCCTCCTCTGCCCACACCTTGGATTCCATGCCCAGCGAACCCTGTTGCTAGGGTCAACATTTCCCTAGCAACTGTCTATTGTCCAACGAGAAGTTCAAGCTAACAGCACCGCACAGAGGGAGGTTCTGGACATGCTCTGGGCTTGGCACGCCTGAGTTTCTAACCCCTTCTAGGCTCTTAAGTGCTGGAGAGTGACTTAGAAGAAGTCACTTGGAACATTCTGAGTGTGTTTCCTCCCTCTGACGTCGATGTGGGGACCCAATCTGGGAGACAGTCCTGCTCAAAGCAGCAGTTACTATTTGCATTTAAATAGCAGGCTCTCAAAAGTCCAAAACGCATACACGATTCAGGGTTTGGGAGCAGAGTCCAGAAATACCGGGAAGGTTCCAGTCCCCTAGAGGGCTTCCCAGTTGGAACCAGGAGACAGCCACAGGCCAGCCAGAACCCTGGGTGAGTCCCTCGAGGGGCCTTGAGGACTAGCGATGTCCGGCAAAGTCAGAGGGATGGGACTGGGGAAGTACTGCGGAGGTAGACAGAGGCCAAATAGGGGAACACTTTCAGTACACTTCAGCTACGGGGTCTCTCTCCTTACTGCACACTGGGCCTGTGTGGGTGGCTGAGCAGATGGAGAATGGCAGGCCAGGTCTGAGAGGTCTGGGGAGGAGGCAGATGGGGGTACAGAGAAGCAGGGAGAGGACACCGACCCAGAGGCACAGAAGGCTGAGGGGGTCAGTGACGAGGGGAGGGCTGGACAGCTGTGAAGTTTTAGAAAGGGCCAGAGGAAGAGGAGTAACAAAGGTGGGGCAGGAGCATGTCAGACTCTTCTGCCCACTTCACCCACGGAGTTTGGGGTGGTGAGAAGCCAGGGGGGTGGGGCTCACTCCCAGGCCATGTCTGCACACAGGGAAGAGCTCTTTCAGGACCAGTTCTTCTTGGAAGGGGACAGGGTCAATAATAAATAACAGTTTACGGGGCTCCCTCGAAACCAGCAGTTCACAGCCAGGAATGGTAGTGTGAGCCTGTAATCCCAGCACTCTGGTAGGCTGAGGCAGGAGGATAGCGAGTTTGAGTCCAGTCTGGGCAACTTAGCAAGATCCTGCCTCAAAATAAAGAATAAATAAAAAGGGCTGGGGCTGCACGTCAGTAGGAAGACCCTGGATTCAATACCTGGTGTCCCCACTGAGAAAAAAGCAGTGGTTAGGTCTGGACTTAGGCAAGGGCATTTGGGGGTACTAGAGACAGAATAGTTGACAGAGGTAAGGAGAAAAGGGGAGGTGGGAATGGACAGCTGGTAAGGGCAGGAGTTAGAGCAGACTTCATGGGTGGGGGCTGCGACTTGGAAGTGGCAGGTGTGGGCTAAAGAGCTTCTGCCCTCTGTACTGGAAGGAGGGGCCCCAGATGTCAGCCTCCAGCAGGTACTGCTCAGTAAAACCCTTGACCAGTTCAAGCCCCAGGCTGGCCTGGCAGAATCAGCCAGCTGTGGCCACGGCTGGGACGCCGGGAAGAGCTGGCACCTGACGTTGATCCCGGTGAGGCGCAGAGCCTGGCGTTCGCTGCGGGTGCCAAGTCGAGGTGGCGCTGTGTGTCACGCCAGCGGTGACATGCGTGGGCGCGTGGCTGTCCAGGCCTTTGGCCACTATTAGGCGCAAGTAGCTGTCCCAGGCCAGAGGGCGGCCAGTCCTGAGAGATGGTCGCAGCAGGAAGCACATGGCACTGCACATAAGGCAACATCACAGACGACGTGTCCCGCTGCCTGCGGGGATGGGGTGGGCATGAGTGAGTGCAGCCAGCCTAGTGCTCCCTGCCCAGCCCCGCGTTGTCACTCCACTTTCCTCCTGGGCCCCTCAGGAGGACCTATGAGGGACCCGGGAGGAGCGGGGTGTGGGAGAGCCTGGGTCCCCCAGGGTAGCAGGGATGGGCCAAGGGCAAGGGCTCTGCACACCTGCATCCCCAAGGAGATAGGCACATGGATCTCTGGGTCTCGAAGGAGAAGAAAGCAAAAGGGGTAGATCAGTAGGTCAGGCGGGGGAATCGGAGAGGGAGAACACTCAGATTAGGATGTTTGGGTCCTCAGAATGGCTGGATGGATGTAGGGGAGGCAGGGTCTCAGAAGTCCGGAAGTTAGGACAAAGGGTTTGAAGCTAGGAGTCAGGCATTGACTTTCCCTGAGCAAAAGGGTCTGGGTAACGTCAAGGTTCACAGGTCGCTCCACTCTGTAAAACCCAGAGAAAAAGAAAGTGGGAGGAAAAAAAGTGAATACCTGTCGCAGTGGTGCATGCCTGTAATTCCAGCACTGTGGGAGGCTGAGGCGGGAGGATCGCAATTTAATAATAAATCCTGTCAAAAAAAAAAAAGAAAAAGGCTGGGGGTGTGTAGTTTCAGTATTAAAGAAAGCAAAAATGCACTGGGCGTGGGAATGGACGCCTTGGTGCCCCAGCGAAGGCCAGGCCATCCCTTGTCCTTATCTGCTTGGTGATTAAGTGTATTTCTTCAGCTCCCGGGGGTCCAACTGGTCGCCTCGGGGCAGCCGTGCCGCCTCGACCCCCGCAGCAGCATCCCTGCCACACTGGTCGCGCTCCCTCCCCGGCTTCTATCGCACCCACCGGTCCGGCGTCGTCTGTGGACCAAGGTCGTTCGGGGACGCCCTCCTCGCCTCGCTGCAACCGGAGCCCTCGGGTCTCGGATTGCAGAGCGAGTATAAGTGTTTCCACCCGGCCTCTTCCACCTACTGAGATGCGCCAGCTCCCTGCGCACCTGGTCCCTGTCCGCTCTCCACTCCCTCTTCTTGGCCCCACCCCCGGGGCTGTGCCACGCCCCTAACTCCCGCCACGCCCCCTTGCCTCTTAGCTCCTCCCCCAGCCCAACTCGGCCGGTCCTGCTCTCGGCTTCCGGGCAGATCCTCCGCGCTCTGTCTGCCAGGTGCCCTGGTCCCACTCCGTTCCCACTCCCAGCCTGCCTCGGCTTGCCTGGCCCCTGCTTTGGTGCTCCTGACCCCTAGAAACTCTCAAATGGATCCTCAGACCCCAAAGCTGTCACCTGCCCCAGCTGTTTCTCTGCTGTTTGCAGGATTGGGGAAGATGATGAAGGGGACGACTAGGGATTGAACCCAAGGCTTTGCTTTATCTTTTATTTTCTTACAGAGTCTAGTTAAGTCACTAAATTTCCCAGGCTGGGTTTGAACTTGCAATCCTGCCTCAGCCTCCCAGAGGGCTGGGATTTCAGGCTCATCCTCCCTCCTTCCTGACATCCAGACACCCAAACTTGACTTCAGCCTTTTTCACTTGGGCCCTGTTCCTCGGTTCTCGCTTGGCCAGCAGCACAGTGTGATTGGGATCTTGGAGCCCGCTGTACTAGGGGCTCAGAAGCAGTCGAGGCCACTGTAGGTGTGTTTGAGATGGCCAGCACCTCCTCAAACTCCCGTTCCATGGCTACCACGAAGTCCAAGAGCTTGGCCCTGCTTCAGGTCGCCTTCTGGACCTGGGCCCCACCCAAGGACTTGGCTCAGCCCCCTTGCCTCAGCCTGAAACCCAGATCCAGACCTGGATTTGGTCCCTGTCTTCTGCACCTGGGTTTCAGAACTGGGTCTACATCTGGAGCAGCCTTAGGGACTCCTAAGGTGGCTACACCCTTGGCTTCTAGCCTCAACCCCGTGGAAAAGAGAATCTGGCCTGCGATCAGAGGCCCCTATTTTCACGTCTGGGTCCCCACACGACAGTCCTGACAAACCCTTCCTACACAAACACCCTTTCTGTTCTGCTCCACACACTGACTCTGCTAAGTCAAGTCTCCAGCCCCTTTCCTCCTCCCACCAGTTCCCAGAAATCACAATTCTATCTGCCCTACCCCTGCCACAGTGTCCTCAACAGTCACAAACTCAGGAACCCCTAGTGTGAGCCAGGCATGTGCTGCACTCTTGTAATCCCAGCACTCTGAGAGGCTGAGGCAGGAGGATTCAAATTCAATCCCGGCCTGGGCAATTTAATGACTTAGTGAGATCCTGTCTCAAAATAAATAATTTTTAAAAGAACCAAGGGTATATTTCAGTGGGGGGGGAACCTAGTGAGCACCCCAGAGTCTAACTCCAGATTACTTACATGCCAGCCAGTTCTTGGGGAGTTGAACAAAAGAGAAGATGACCATTGGAGGGGCAAGAAATGGAGGCACATCCCTTCCAGGAACAGGGTCCAAGACCTCTATGAAGAAAAAGCAAGATGCCACCATCACCAAGGTGCCCAGGAGAGGGACCCCAGGGAAAGGCAGAGGACCCAACCTCCCAATGTCCCTTCCCTGAGGTGTCTCTGGGGCAAAAGGAGGCCGGTGTAGACCCCAACCACGACCCTCATACACACGCAAACAGATGCAAAAAAACGTGTATTATGGACAGCTCTGCTGGCCGCGGCAAACCATCCCTCCTCAGCCAATCAAAACCCCCTTTTCTATTTCTCCTGCCTGGTTTTGTTTCCTCTTTCCGAAGGGAGACTTGGGCTCCATTCCAGGCCAAGGTGGTGATTTTGTTTTTCTCCCAGTACTGGGGATTGAACCTAAGGCCTTTGCACTGAGTTACATTCTCAGTCTTTTTTTGAGACAGAGTCTCACTAAACTGTTGAATTGCCCAGGCAAGGCTCAAACTTGTGATCGTTCCATCCCAGAGTGCTGCAATTCCAGGTTTGCACCACACCCAGTTTAGGTGGTAATTTTGGAACGGGCACTGCCAGTCCAGCAAACGAAAATGTCCACCATGATCACACGTGTCCTTCTCCCCATTCACTTCTCCTCCAAAGATGACATCCCTCTCCTTCTCCCTCTGTTCTATTCTTCCTCAATCTGTTCCTGTAACACTTGCACCATCTCCCACTCAGAAGTTTCTTGCCCTTCCCGTTCCTCAAAAGGCCTAACACCCCCTTGGCTGTCAGCTCTTCTATTTTCTCTGCCCAGAGACAGAGCCAAAGAGAAAGCCCCTGCCCAAGTCCTGCTGACTCCTAATTCCAGTCTTGCCCCTTGAGACCAACCAAATCAACCAATCAAATCCTGCTTTGTCTCTCTCTCTCTCTCTCTCTCTCTCTCTCTCTCTCTCTCTCTCTCAGCCAATCATAATGCTTCCTTCACATAACCTACATTAAAGCCTTTAACCAACACTCCAGGGGATACAGACCAGCTACTCTGTAGGAAGTAATATTGGCTTGGCTTTTTCTTTCAACAAAATCAGGACCCAGGTTTGAGGGACAGGACCTACTGTGGCACCAAGGGATGTTGAGGGCACAGTTATAAACTTCTTATGCTATAAACACAATTTAAGTAAAAACAACACACCTGCTACACACACAAAGCTTCAAACTAAGAGTTCCATCTCCCACTTTCTTTCCTAACTCTCTGATTCCAGTGCCTAAAGTGCTCCCAGATAAACAGGAAAGGTTAAAGAACACGAGGCCAACAAAGTCAGAGGGAAGGGGGAAGCAGCTTCAGAGGATTTTAGAGCCCCTCTTGGGGCCATTAAAGACCATGAGGTTCAACACTTTCTTTTTGCAGTATGGAAATTAAAGCTCGAAGATGTTAAAAGTCTGGCTCAAGGTGACTTGCTTGGGCAGAACCAGCCTAAAAATTAAGTGTCCCTGCCTCCCAGGCCAGTGGAAGAGATATTTTTTTGTGCACCTGGGTCTTCAAACCCAGCTTTGAAGGACAGGAACCACAGGGATCCCTGGCAGGACCCAGGGGTCCCAGGTGGGCTAAATTAATCTAGACTCAGAGATTACAGGATTACAGGGGGTGCCTCTTCCCTCCTACCCTGCCCACACTGCCAGCGATACCAGTGCCAATACACAGACCCCCCCAGCACCAGACTCCTTGTGTCGGGCCCTGGGGACCATGGGCTCCAAGATGAACAGGTGGCTCTTGGCCCCCTGTTTTGTTCGCAGACAAGCTGAGCCAGCTTTGGCTTGCCCTGGACCCCTGTCCTACCTTGTTCATGGATCCTGGGGGAACCCAAGCTGGTAGTTCAGTGTGACTCCAGTAATACCCTGCTGTCCCTGTGGGGAAAAGCATGAGCAACCTGTACCTGGAACCCGTGTAATGAATTCTAGGCTTTAGGATGAGGAGACCATCTCTAAAGGACATTCTTAATAAGGACTGTTTATATGGTTGTTTGGGGTCTGAGGAAGAGTGGCGATGGGACTGGAGGGTTCCCAGGGTCACAGGGAAGAAGGAATTTTGCAATTCATCCCTCATCTTTCCTTTCCAGGGACTTTTATCCTTCTTCCCTTTTTGGGGAGACATAAACAAAGGTTCCAAGGTCCCTAAGCCTGGGGAGAGTTAAGTACTGGGAGGAAGGGGGGTCTGAGGTTCCATGACACGCCAGGCCTGTGGATCATGAAGACCCCAGGTTCGACCTACAGTACCAAGTGAAAAAAACATCTTGCTCCACACTCTGATTGGCTCCCACCCTCCAGTGCCTGTCAACATGGTGCCTTAGAACTAACTCCCTCAGTGTCCAGGCAGAGGAAGAGGTAGCCCAAGCCCCCAGCGCACTGTGGGCGATGGAGTTCAGCAAGTCCTGGACCAAGCCCCAGGAAGGGGGGCCTTTCCCCCACCCCCATTGCTACATCCCTGGGACCATTCTTTTACTCTCATAAACATGAATACCCGCTCCAGGGAAGACGGTGATTGGAGTCCTAGATGGGCAAGCTGGGCGCCCACCTACCCCCTCTGCCCCCACTGCACCCCAACACACCTGAACTACTGAGGCCCTTCAGGCTGATGACTTGTCAGGACTGGAGGAGGGAGGGGAGGGAGGAGATGCAGGAGAGATGCTGCCAGGCAAAGACAAAGAAAGCAGCTACACAAAGACCCAAAGACGACCAAAAAGGGCAGGAATCGAGGTGGAAAGGAGACAAAGGGACAGGGATAGGCGGGCCAGAGGGGAGGAGAGAGGAAAACTGGAGGAGGTATCCGAGCTGGAATCGCAGACGGGACACTTTGGAACTCCCTGCGGGCTGATGCGCGAACAATCTCAGCACACCCCCTCCCCAGGTGGCGGACACACCTCCTTCTAGCCAGGTGCGCAGGGCAGCTGCGGGTCCAGGGGCTGGAAGAAAATACCCGGAAACAGAGGCAGGGGAGACAGGACGAGGTGGGGCGGGCTGAGGGGGTCCTGGAAGACAGCCCAGCAAAGGGGGTCGTCCGAGGGCCACATCAGAGAGAAGGGGGCTCAGAGGGGGTCTTTCTGGGTCCGCAGAGTGAGGGTTTGAAGGGAAGCAGCGGGGAGGCAGATTCCAAGAAAGTCGTCCCCTGGGCCTGGGACCCTGGAGACAGAGAGGGGTTGGATGGGATGAGCCCAAAGCGCCTCTGGGCACCTGAGGCTAAGTCTCCGCCTGGTCATCTGGGTCACCCGGCCGGGAGGGGCGCGGCCTTTGGGTCCCTTAGATGGAGGGGACGGCGGTGTCTTCTGCCGGCCTCTTTCTGCCGTGGAGCAGCGCGCCAGCCCCCCGCCTCTCTGGTCCAGGGTCCTCCTACCTCGCCAAGCCGGAGCCAGGAAGCCGAGAGCCGCGGTGCTGGGGGGCGGCGAGGACGATCCGCTGGGACCAGGGTGGCCGTCCGGTCAGACTCGGACTTCCTAGTACACACAGGTCGGGCGCCCGCAGGTTGGGGACGCGGGTGGCTCCCGCGGCGACTCCGAGGGGCGGAGACCCCAGCAACGCGGAGGAAAAACCCGAGACGGATCTGGAGCGGACTCGAGTACGGCTGGGACTGGCGCAGGTGGGTGGGTGGCTGTGAGCCCTGCAGCCAGGACTCCGCCCTTTGTCCCGGCCGGGGAGCCGGACCAGGGTGAGGAGTCTCGAGTTTGGGTGGAGGGGTAGTTGCTGGCTTAGTGATCGCCCCATTCCACCCGCCTAGCACCTCTATGCTGGGTCCCAGAGTCCCCACTACACCAAGTCTGGGGCCGTCCTCTTGACAGAATCCTGCGAAAGCCGATTCCAACTCCGGCCCTTAGGTTAGACCCACTAGAAGCCAGGCGTGGTGGTCCTCACAGTAATCCCAACAGTCTAGTAGGCTGAGGCAGGAGGACCGCAAGTTGGGGGGCGCAGCCTGGGCAACTGCAACTTATCAAGACCCCGCCTCAAAATAAAAAATAAAAAGGGCTAAGGATGTAAATCAGTGTGAAGGTCCTGGGTTCAAACAAAACCAAGAACCACCAGAAAGAGACCTTGGAAGAAGAAACTGACAGAGAAGATGGGAAACTGGAGAAGAAGACAGGAAGAAGAGGCTGAATAGAGTCCAGTGGGTATTCCCACACTCATTACCCCCGGCAGCCCTGTGTCCCGGGGTGCACCTCTCTCAGACCACATTCTCTGGCTCAGGAGGCCGAGACACGCCCACCCCGCCACCCCCACCTCCCCCAGCAGCACTCAGAAAGGCACTGGGTAGGTGGACAGAAGGGTGGAAGGAAAAGCAGGCCTGGGATCGGAGTGGGGGCAGTACTGCCCCGACCCTAATAAACTGGGGGCCTAGGCTTTTAATTGTTGAGGGGCTCCCTGGCCCCCTACAAAGATGAGAACCCCCGCAGTCCTACTCTATAAGGAGCAAGGACAGAGAAGGACTCACGAGGCTAACCGCAAAGTGCCCTGGAGATGCTGGGAAGGTCAGGGGCTCCTGAGGCCTGCTGGGGGCTGGATCCTTTCTCCCACATCTTCTCCCAGCTCTCGAGCCCCGCCCCTTCCCACCGAGGTTTATTGCTCAGCTGTCTTGCGGTCCATGGAGGAGCTAACTCCTCAGCCTGGCAAATGGATGCCAGTGGATGTGCCAATGTGAGAACACAGGGGATCGTGTTCCTGAAGGCACACACACATAGCCACACCAAGGACTAAAGGGAAGAGAATTGGGGTGGAATTCTAGGCCCGAGGAGGTCCAGAAGTAATAGACAAGTCATTCAATTTTTTTTTTTTTTGAGACAGGGTCATGTTAAATTGCTAAATTACCCAGGCTGGGTTCAAATTTGCTATCCTCCTGCCTCAGCCTCCCAGAGTGCTGGGATTACAGGTGTGAACTACCCTGCCTGGCTCAATCTTTTTTTTTTTTTTTTTAATAGGATTTCCCCTATTTTTTACTTCTGGAAATGCTAACACTTCACGTGTTACAAAATTGCATTTAATGAGGGTTGGGGGTTAAATTCAAATGGTAGAGAGCTTGCCTAGCAAGCGCACGGCCCTGAGTTCAGTCCCCAGCACCTCCCCCCACCAAAAAGCATATGGTCCACTAGAGGAAAGCACTTCAAAAGGTTGAAATTTTCCAGGGGAAAAAGTCATTAGTTTGACTAAAGAAGTGCTGGCGAACCTATGGCATGCATACTGCAGTGGGCTGTTTGTTACCACTGAAAGCGCTAAAAGATTCATCATTACTGGACTAAAGGAAAATCAATCATATTCTATTTTTTGAGACAAGGCCTTAGTGCATACTCCAGGCTGGCTTCAAACTCACAGCGATCCTTCTGCCTCGGCCTCCTGAGTGCTAGGATTACAGGCGTGCACCACCATTCCTGGGAGATCAGCCATATTCTAATCCCACTCCTTTCACCAGAAACTCTGAGATTGGTTTAACACTCACCTACTTCCACTCCCATAGCCAATCAGAATGGAAAGTTTCCCAAAATTCATATTCCCCTTATGTCCAAGCCGCTCAGAACAAAGATGTCATTGTAAGTCCCATCTCTAGATGACTCACTGGGCCAATCAAAAGTCATCTGGTATTGTGAGACTCCTAGGGTAGGCTTGATCTTGTCCTCATGCCCTACGGAGGCTGGGGACTGTGCAGGCGGAGAGTTGGAAGGTGACTTTAATCCCCTGGCTGCTCCTGCTGCCCAGGGAGAGTAAGTGGCTGTCAGCTTCCCCAGGTGCTCAGAAGACCCAGGGAGGTGGGCTACTGCACCCTGATACCAGCCACGGCCACGTGTGGGGTGGAAGAGGTGTCTGCTGAGCAGAGGAAGAGCTGGACTCAGCAGATGTGGGTTCTAGTCCCCTGCCGCCCCCAGGGGCCATGTTGTGGTGTGAACCACAGAACCACCCAGAATGTTTTCTGAGCACTGTGGCTTAATCCTCAGGATGCCGGAAGGCAGGCAGGCTTGCTTAGACCCTTCCAGAGGAGGAAGGCGAATTCTCAGTGGTTCCATGACATGGCTGGATCCCTGCTATCCTCAGATACGAAATGCCCATGGCACTCCTGGGAGGTGGTAGACCCTTCAGGAGTTGGACCTGCCAGGAGGAAGTTAGGTCATGGGGGTGGCCACTGAAGGGGACTGAGGCCTCTTCTCTCTCTTTCTGCTTCCCGGTGGCCATTAGTTGAACAGACCTCTGCCCCACACTCTTGCTTCCACTACAAGCCCAAAGCGATAGGCCAAGTGACCATGAACTGAAAGCTCTGAGACTGTGAGCCCAAAACCTTTTTCTCCTTTTAAGTTATTTATCTCAGGCATTTTGTCACAGTGACAAATCAAACACAATCCTATCACTGGTAAGGGGCACTATCTGGTCAAACCATTTATGGCAATTTCTTTCAAACAAAAACATGATGTTGTATTCACTTTATTTATCGGGTTTTTGTTTTGTTTTGTTTTGTTTTTGCCAGGGATCGAACTCAGGACCTTGAGCTTGCAAGGCAAGCACTCTAACCACTGAGCCAAGTCCCCAGCCCCTTCACTCTATTTATTGGATCTGGCACCGCGTGACCTCTGGCTCTTCCTCAGTCAAAATGACCATGAAGGGGTCTGGTCAGCGTGGTACCCACCTCTGAAAAGGGCCCAGTGAACCTGCCTCCTGTGTTGACACCCTTGTTTTGTCCCCTCCCGCACTGTACCAGGGTCAGTCTGTGTGAACAGAATAAGGTAGAGGTGATACTATGGCACTTTGACTTCCCCCCCAGTACGGGGGGGGGGTGGTGAGCCCGGGGCTCACACCTAGCTGTATCTCCAGCCCTTTTTTAAATTTTTGAGACAGGTTTTTGCTAAGTTGCTCTGTTGCCCAGGCCAGGCTCAAATGTGCAGTTGTCCTGCCTCAGCTTTCCAGAGTTCTGGGATGACAGATGTGGGCCACCACGCCTGGCAAATCGGTGAAAGGAAAAGTCAGCAGACATTTTCTGATGACTTGCAACCCTCACCTGCATTTGCCTGTGCCCCGTAATTATGGAGCCCATTAAATCTGTTCACTGTACACACGTTCCAGATCAAGAGGTGTTCAGTCTCTTGACTAGGAAACCTCGTGCAAACGCAAGACAGATCAGTGATCACAGACTGAAAGACCCGTTTCCCATTTCCCTGCTGTCCCCTGCTTTTCTAACCCTGCCCCGTCAGCATCTATGTTGGGACTTGATCTGTCCCTGTGGATTCCAGCCTCCAGGGCATGATTTGTTATATCTGGAAATGTGCCCTGGGGCTGGCCTGGGCTGGGACGATAGCAGTCTATTGGGAAAAGGAATAGGTAGTAAGTTCAAGGCCAGCCTGAACTACATGGTGAAGCCTTTTCTCAAAGAGGGGAGGAAAAAAAAAAAAGGAAAGAATGCCGTGTGTTGCATAATGACAAACTTTCCTGTGGGATTGTCTCTTGACAGAAGTACAAAGTCTGAGGGCACAGAGAGGTGGGTTGTGAGAGTCTCAAAAGATGCCGAGTTCCTCTCCTCTCCTCTCCTTTCTTCTTTTCAAGAGGTCTGGGCCTCAGAGCTGTGGGCTGTTAAGGACCTTCCTTGTACCATCTCTCTTCCCACATAGCTGGAAGATAAGCCCAACACTGAGATTTCTCCTTGCGATCTGGAGATGATGATGATGATGATGATGATGATGATGATGATTTTGGTGCTGGGGATCGAACTCATGGCCTTGAGCTTGCTAGGCAAGCGCTCTACCCTTGAGCTAAATCCCCAACCCCTCCCAGGGCCTTTTGAAGCACATAACTATGGATGCAAAGAAAGACCTAGAAGAAATGGCTCATTTTTCTTGACAAACAGTTTGCTTTGGGCCATCAAATATTCATTTCTGCATTCAGTCTTCACATCTATAACTTCTGCGTCAAGGATAGTAGTAGGCCGGTTCACAGGTAAATGGCCTAAAGTCTCGCCTTTGAGACTGGACCAGGGCCTCTGAGCCCCAGGGCTCTGTATTATGACCTGGCCTTGCCCACAGGGGTAGGGATCCCCGGAATCGGCACACAGCTGGACACAGAGGCAGGAGCCTCCAGCTGTAAAACGTGAGTCCCATCTGCCAGGACCCAGATGCCAGGGACTGAGAAAACCTGTGGTCCCACAGAGACCCTTCAGGTGAGCCGCCTTCTTGCTCCAGCCATCAGGACACCCATGTCCACTCACCCAAGCCTCAGTGCCAGCTGTGTGAAGCCACTGTGTTCCCAGGGTGTGACATGATGCTCCCCTGGGACCACGCACAGGGCCTCCTGGGCACCCCTGATCGGATGCCCACAGTCTGCCCAAGCTGGGGCTGGGATAGGATGAGTTCTGGGCTCTGGCAGCTCCCAGGATGCATCCTGTGGACATGAGAAGGTGCAAAGCAATCACTACTCCCTCCATGGCTCCTCAGCCCCTTAGCCCACCCTTAGCATAGGAAGGGAGCCCCCATGTCCTGACCCTGCCACACCCCACACCTTCTTCCCCATGCCGGCCAGCAGGGAAGCTACTCACTGGTGCCTACTGCTAGCCTGGCCAATGTTCAGGTCTGGTCTTTGTCACTCGGCCACTCAGCTGAGCCACTCAGCTAGAGGCTCACCATGGAACATGGTGTATTCTCCAAAGACCGGAGAGTGGAAGCGGCCAGCCAGGCTGGCTCTCCAGGGCTGACACCAGGGGAAGCACTGGCAGAAGCCACTGCCACCCATGGAGACATCGCAGGAGACGCCAGTGCCTGGGAGCCCACGTATTCCAGTCCAGGGACAGCTGTCTCATTTTCACCAACTTCAGAGGGTCAGGAAGAATGAGACGAGGGAGGCAGAGAAGGCCGGATACTGGCCAGAAAGAGGTCAGAGTTCAGGGCCTTAGGAGGGCTCAAGGGCACAGGGACCCACTCTCATATGTGACTCCACCCTGCCCCCTGCCAGAGTTTAGGCAGCGGGGTGCGGGCTCCAGGACAGGGACAGGTGAGCAGGTGCGGGATGTGCAGGGTGAGAGGAGGCTGTCTCTCTGGAGGGACCCATCACCTTAGAGGAAAATAATCTCTTTGGTGTTTAGTGCATCTTCAATCTGTGGGCAGAGAGAGCGGGTAGCAGGGTCCCTGCAAGTATCTGCCCCCCATCTCTCAGCATGTGGCCCCTGTCCAGACTTTACCATAGTTAGGCCTGGCCCAGTCCAGGGACAGCCACACCAAGACAGAGAAGGACTAGAGCAATATAAAGAGGAGGAAGAAGACAAGAAGGGTGAGGAACAGGCCTGGGGAGAGGCGAGAAAGAAAACCAAACTGCATTCTGTGACCAGGTCATTCAGTCCAGCCCTGCCCTGGACTCCCCTCCACTGTCACCGAATATCCCAGCCATGGCCATTTCTGGGTCCCTTTCCCAGGCCAGCAGCCCAGCCACCCTCCTGAGTCCTCTCACCCATGAAGAGGACAGTGTGCACTCTGGCAGGTCACAGCCACCTCCCCAAGTGTCAGTGTATGGAGGTGGGGAGACTGTTGGACCTGCGAGCCTAGAAGCCTCCAGGCTTCTTCTGGGCCTGATCTACTAACTCCTTCCAGTCAGTTGGTCTGGTCAAGGGCTGGGAGGGGCCAGGAGAGGCGGAAGGGGGTGCACAGGAGAGGGGTGGCCCAGATCCCTAAGACCTGAAGGAGTGAGGAGAAGACACAGGCCAGCCTGCCAGCTGCGTCCCAGCCTGCGGAGCCCAGTGAGACTTTGATCTCCAGCGCGGCGGAGCAGGAGAACCCTGGTCTGTTTGCAGGTCTCTGGGAGTGTCCACGCCACCCAGGAGCGGCGGGGGCCTCGGTCTCCGGCCTAGTGCAGCCCCTGATGTCCCCCATCATGCACAAACACGCGAGCGCCGCGGATCGGTTCCCACCTTTAATTCCACTCCCCCACCTGCAGTCGCCAGGGGCACAGGGCGGGGCCGGGAGGGCGGAGCGCCTAGATGAGCGCCAGGTGCCGGTCGGCGGGGACCCCGTAGCGCGTCTTGTGTTCTTCGAAGAGCTTCGTGAGCCGCTCCACGTAGACCGCGTGCAGCTCGTCCACTTGCGCGCGTGTGGGCCGCGGGCATCGCTCCACCGGGATCGCAGAGCCCACTGCGGGAGGGACGGGGCGATGGGACGTCCCAGCTCCGCCCGCCCGCCCGTCTGCCCTCGCTCCCGGCCGGGACAGGGTTCAGGGCCGGCTGGGGGACGACGCCCGGGAGCCCGACGCGCGGCCCAGAGCGAGGCACCAGACGGCTGGGAGCAGGGGGACCCCGCTCACCGACGGTGTGGATGGGCGCGCGGAAGGGCAGCAGGAAGCCCCCGCGGCCGTGGAACAGCGGCAGGGCCACGCGCAGGACGGGCTGCAGCGCCTCCTGCGCCCTTCGCACCCAGGAGCCGGGCGGATTCCGGAACTGCTGGAAGACCTCGTTCTCCCCGAAGGAGAAGACAGGCACCAGGGAGGCCCTGGGGACACGGACAGCTGACTCCACCCCCACCCCCAACCACGAGGCAGCCCCGGGGACCTCCTGACCCTGCCCTCTCAGACCCTCCCCTGTCCTGCTCACCCGTGCTCCAGCGCCAGTTTAATGAATCCCTTCTGATTCCGGATTCGCAGGCTCAGCCCACCGGGCTTTGCCTCCAGGGCCTCCAGGGGCCCTCCCACTGCAAGGACAGCCACCTGGCCGCCCCCAGGACGGGACAGTAGATAGGCAGCACTGGCCTTGTCCGAGGAGACCAAACCTGGGGGAGGCAGAGGCTGAGATGGACTGGACGCCTGGGGCTTCCAGAGCAGAATGGGGAGGACTGGGGGAAGGCAGAGCTGGGCCTGGGAGTCCCTGACAGGAGAAGGCCCTGTCAAGCCGGGCTTGGGGGTCTTGAGGCTGGACTCGCCCTCTCCTCACCACTCATCATGATGTAGTCCCGGAAGAAAGGGACTCGGAACCAACAGGGCAGCATGAGCAGGTGTGGGCGCAGGCCAGGGAAGAGGCGGGAGAAGCCAGTAGCCTCAGTGCAGAAGTTGGCAAAGGCCCCCACTACCAGGACCCCGTGAGGGTGGAAGCCGAAGAGGTAGTTCCGGGAGGGATCCAACTCTGCAGTTTTAACCAGCTGGGGAACAGATGTGCACCCATTTACCTGTGAGACTGTGCTTCGGGGATGATGGCCCCAAGAGTCTATTTTGAAGCCCCTTCTCCGTGTCCCCAGTGCACCATTCCCGGGGTCCTCACCGTAATGGGAAAGTAGTCACGGAAATGTCTCCAGATGACCCAATTGCGGACCCAGGCTGAGCGGCGGCCTCCGGCCCTGGGAGTGTCTCTGTCTCTGTAGAGCCAGGCCAGGTAGAGGACTACTAGGGTCCAGGCCTGGCCCAGTGCAGCAAGGAGCAAGGCTGCCAGGCACACCTGGGCTGGGGACCAGGAGGCACTCAGAACCCAGGTGTTCAAGCCCGGACTCCACCGCCCCCTGCTCTGGTTCCACGGTGTTCAGGCCCTTCTGTGCGTCTGATCACTGGACTCCTTCAAGGGCCAGAAAGGTCCCTACACTGCCTCCTTGGGGGTCAGGGGGAACCAGAGCCCCAGCTGCCAGGTTTGCCTGGGTCCCAGAGCTCTGGGGACTCACCAAGCCCCAAGAAGGAGAAGACCCACTGCAGAACAGCGAACACTTGGAGACCCCTGCGGAGGAGGCTGGAGGAGGCCTCCATGCTGTTCGGGGGAGTTGAACAGGGTGCTCTGGAGCATGGAAGCACCCGCTTTCTGGCCCAGTCCACTGACCTTGACCCCTGGTCTGGGTTCCACCTCCTGGCTCCACCCCCTTTGCTGAGTGGCACCCTGAGCCCTGTAAGCCAGGGCAATACAGCCTTATCACTCCAGAGGCTGGGGTGTGTGTGGGGGGTCGACCAATAGGACAGAGGGGAAATGACTGGGGGCGTGGCCAGGGGGCTGGGGAAAGGTGAACTTCCTGGCCTTGAGGGCCTCACTGTGAAGGCAGGGCTGTCTACACCAGAGAGAACAACTTGGGAAACCTTTACAGTGGCTCACGCTAGTAATCTCAGCACTTTGGGAGGCTGAGGCAGGAAGATTGCAAGTTTGAGCCCAGTCCGGGCAATTTAACAATATAGCCAATCAGACTGTCTCCAAATAAAAATAACGAAGGACTGGGGATGTAGCTTAGTGTGAAGGGCCTGGGGATTTAATCTTCAGCACTGAAAAAAAAGAAAAATTAAAAAGAAAACTGCTTAATCTGAGGTCCAGGACTTGCAGGCAGGCAGGCTTCCTATGAAAGGCACAGGCCTCTGTGGGGAAGGGTTTTGTGTGGCAGGGTTGAGGATCAGTGAGCCTGAGACATGCTCCATGGGGCTGTGGGACACAGCCTATGCCCTCACTGTCACCACGGCCTTCAGCAAGACCAGGGTCTGTGAGAGCCGTGGGAGGGAATGTCACCCACAGTACCTCTGTTCCATGCCCTGGCAGCATGGAGTACTTCCCCTTCATCTCAGGGATTCTCTGGTTAAGGTCATCTCCCCCAGGCTGTAAGTGACAATTAGACAGCTATCGTGTCCATCATTGCAGCCTTTGTGATTCCCAGTGTCCAGCACAAGGAGGTGATCAGTGAATGAACAGCAGGCCTGGGGGAGACAGGTGAGGCCCCAGCCCTATCACACAGGCTGCGCACACCCTTGTGTCCCCACCCCCGTCTCCCTCTCATGCAGGTTTCCCTTTTCTATGGTCCCTGCTCAGCCCATTTCCACACACAGGGTACAGGACAGGGTTGGTGGCAGCCAGAATGAGAGGAATTTAAAACTCCAGTCAGAAGGATGCTCAACCTATATGCCAGCACCCCCCTACCAGGATGGCAGCCTCATGGGGGGGGTTCCCCCCCGGGGGGGGGTCTGCTGGCCGTGGGTGGGGCGATGTCCCAGGATAAAACGAACAAGTCTGTCCTGCTTTTGAGAGGCCTCCAGAAGGGAGTGGTTGAGAGACTCAGAGTTTCGTGCAAGACTGGGGAAGACCAAGTTAAAGGAGTGTGACCTGCTGTCCCCAGAGACCCTGGAAAGGGCTTCATGGTCCCCCCACCCCCAGGCCAGAAGTCAGCCCTGCTCCAGGCCTCTCTCCTTTTCTTTTTTTCTCCTTTTCAAGCTGTTCCACACCCCCCTCTTCTAGGAAGGTGAGGTGCCTCGGAGTCCCCTGTCCTGCCCAAGTGACAGCTTAGGTCCCAGCAGAGGCTTCAGGGGACGGCCTTCCCCGGAACTGTCCTGAGAACCTTGCTCAAGGCTGTGCCCTCCTGTCCCCTTCCCAGAGAAAGCACACATCTGGGGGGGGGGGTGAGGTGCAGGTCAGGGAGAGGGCGAAAGGTGGCGTCCGCACCTGCCCGTAACTCCTCTCTCCCTTGGCTTTGTCAAGTGCTGGCTTCAGCAGCAGATACACTAAAAAGATCCTTGTCACACATTCTCCCAGGTCAGGCAGCAAAGAGGAGCAAGGAAATGGGACTGGGGAAGCCGCCGATCCCCCCAAGCCCATCATCTGCTCTCTTTTTCCTCCTCTCTGAAGTCATCTGGGTGGCAGGAGGGGTGACAGGGTTACTGGCAGGTCAAAGGTGACACATGGACTCAAGAGTTACAAATCTTCCTTTACTGGGGGGGGAGGCTGAGGAATCTTAATAATTTATCAGGAAAGAACCCCCCAGAAGCCCAGCACCATGAACCCCTGGGGGCCGCAGGAAGGGCGGGGGATCCTGCAGCTTCCTGAGGGACTGTGGGTGTGACAAGGTGACACATTCAGTCCTGAGCACACGGGACACACTCAGGAAGCAAGGATATGGGCAGAGACCCGTCTCTGAGGATGGGGGCCAGGTCCCCCAAGAAGGCACAATGGCAGTGAAGGTTTGGCAGAGTGGTTGAGTGTCAGGGGTCCACAAAGGACACCATGATGTAGCGAGTCCCACGAGTCGTGGGCAGCCCCTCGTGGTAGTGGGTGAGGCGGCCGGGGTGCAGAAGCCCCCAGCCCTTCCTTGGGGACGAGATGATGCAGTTATAGCGCAGGAAGCGGCAGCCGCCTCCCTGGGAATAAAGAAGAGAGAAAGGGGTGAGCAGGCAGATTCAGGAGGGGGGCTGCCAGATGAGGGGCAGGCAGAACAGACCAGAGAGGAGGGTTGTGGTGTCACAAACCAGGGGAACATGGCGGGGGGGAGGGATCCCACCCAGAAGGGATCCAGGAGGGATACACCCCAAAATAACTGGGAAACAGGGAAAAGGTGCCAAGGCAGGCAGCTAGGGGTGCACGTGGGTCTAAATGTCAAAGGTCCATGGTGAAGGGGGACGCTGACAGCACCTTGGAGCAAGAGGACCTCGGGATTCACCTCATAGTCCAGGCCCTTGTGGTTGAGTGCTACGTTGAGGGTGAAGGTGGACGAGTCGTGATGTGGCCGCAGTGAGGGCTGTTCGTCTGGCCGGTAGCGGACCACAAAGTTCATTACTGCCCTGGTCTGAGGGGACAAGAGGGGGAGCTGCAGGGAGAGTCGGGCGCTTTGGGGGCCTTGGCACAGGATGACGGGCCCTGTCCAGGGGGCATGAAGGCCCTCACTGCCAGAGCAGCATGGGGCTCAGTGCGGCTGCCACCCTCCCTGCCTGCCCTACTGCACTGTCTCTGGCCAGGCCAGGCTCTGAGGAGCCCCAAATGTTCCACAGGCTGAGAGGGCTCCGGGTAGCAATTCCCTGGGGGGACTGGAGTGCAGGCCCACCTTGGTGTGGTAGCCAGGGAACAGGTGTTCGGTCATGGGCCCCACGTATGTTCTCAGCAGCTGCAGCCACTGGTCCTCGTAGCCCACCTGCTTCATGTGGATGTCCACGGTGGGCACGTTCTCGTAGCCCCCGGCCAGCCGGGAGTCCTGTGGGCAGCGGGTATGGAGTATACACTGCCTGGGGCAGTGTCGCCCTCCTTCCCTCTCTTGTCGCCAGGCCTTAATACTTGTGTTCCTTCTGTCTGCAAGTCTTTTTTTTCCCCCCAGTATTAGGGATAGAGTCCAGGGCTTTCCCACTGAGCTACATATCCCCAGCCCGTCTTTATTTCTTATTTTGAGACATGGTCTCACTAAGTCACGAAGTTGCTGAGGCTGGCAAATTCCAACTGTCTTGCCTCAGCCTCCTAGAGTACTAGGACGACAGCTGTGTGCCACCCCTGCTCAGTCTTCTTTTCCATTTCTCAGCATGACTCACTGCTCTTGGGCCTTTATGTCTCAGCTAAGATGCAACCTCTCCTGTGAAGCTCCTGGTCCCCTCCTATGGGCCCAGACCCCTGTACTATCCAGGCCAGTGGTCCAGTAAATATTCTCTGAATGAATGAATGAATGAATGAATGCAGCGGTACCCACTGGGGCTTCCTCCCGGTTTGTGGCCCCCTCGCCACCTCCACAGTCCCGATCCCATGGTCCCTCCCTCTGTTCCCCTCACCTCGTGCCGGCCCCCTGACCACTGGCCGTAGTTCTCCATCTCTTCCACCAGCTCGTCGCACATCTGCTCTGACAGCAGTGGGAACCAGTACACATCTGGGCACGGCTGGAGACCGGGCAGGAAAGGAGGACAGAGCTGTGATGGGGCTGGGGGCAGACGGAGGTGAGAAAAAAGTAGGGAGGAAGGGAGGGGAGCCAGAGATGAGAGGAGCTGGGAGAAGGGCTACCAGAGCTGGGAAGGGCCCGGCCCCAGGCTGCAGGGGGCCAGCAGAGAGGAGGGTGGGAATGGGCAGGGGACTCTTGGTGCCACACAGCACAAATGGCAGAAGCCTGCAGCCTCAGCATGGGAAGGCAGTTTTCTTTTTTTTGTTTTTTTGAAACAGGGTCTCGCTATATAGTTCAGACTGGGCTTGAACTCACTGTGTAGTCCAGACTGGCCTCAAACTTGTGGTGATCCTTCTGTCTCAGCCTCCTGAGATCACAGGGGTGCATGCCTTTCCAACAGGGCATCCTCTTTTTATTTATTTTTGGCAGCATTGGGGATTGAATCTAGGGGCGCTTTACTACTGAGCTACATTACATTTCCCCCCCTTTATTTTGAGATAAGGTCTCCTCACTGAGTTGTCCAGGCTGGTCTCAAATTTGTGATCCTCCTGTCTTAGCCTCCCAGGGTGCTGAGATTCCAAGCATGTGTCACCATATTCAGCCAGTATATCCCACTTCAAAGATGTAATTGTTTTTTGTTTTTTTGGATGGCACTGGGGATTGAACCTAGAGCCCTTACACTGAGGTGCATCCCCAGCCTTTTTAATTTTTTCAATTTTGAGAAAGGGTCTTGCTAAGTCACTAAGTTGCCCAGGCTGGGCTGAACTTGCGGTCCACCTGCCTCAGCCTCCCAGAGTGCTACCATGCCTGGCTTAATGATGTAATGTCACCCACAGCTTCAACATAGCCAGCCCCAGACTTCTGATTCTGGACGTTAGGAGGGGTATGTTAGGACACAGCCCCATTGAAAGCTGAGGGCTGAGTACTTGAGACAGAAGAGGTCATCTTGATTGATGTCCTAGGTGTGGGCTGGAGCCCATCTGCTCAGCCTCTGCCGCCCTCTTGGGGCCCCTGAGAATAATCCAGGTGAGGCCCAACATGCGCTGGCCCAAAGGACAGTGTCCGTGGGGCTCACCTGCTCCACAAGGCCCTCTCCGTCCAGGGCCCGGCTGTAGTTTTCGTGAATGTACTGCTCCTTCCAGTCCTGCGGGAGAGTGGGACGCTTGAGGGAAGCTCTTCCTCCCTGCCTGGGACCCTGCCAAGGGTGCCCCCATGCACCGACATCCTCCTCAGCATTCTCGGAGCGAGGGGCCCCCACTCACGACAGGGTTGTCGAAGATCTGCCAGAGATCGGGGTGTAGGTGGTCTGTGTCGTACCGGGATGTGGCCAGGAGGCGGCCAAATTCGTGCTGGTTGCTCAGGTGGAGAAAGATGCCCTGGTACGGGGTGGCAGTGTGCGTGAGAAGGTCAGAGATGATACTAGGTGGCTGCCACCTTGGGTGTCCCAGCACTGGGCCCCCCAGGCCAGCTGCTCACTCACCCTGTCCCGCAGGTTCGTGCAGAAGGCCATGTCTGGGTCCATGTCGCTGCCTGAGAACACCTCCCTCTGGGACAGCTCCGTCCTCAGGGTCTCCCCACGGATCACGTAGGCCTGGGCTATGTAGGGCACGTTCCACACCCCCCTGCAGGCACCGGCGCTGGGGTCAACTACTTGGTGGCTCCCCAGACTCCACCCAGGTCATCCCAGGGGCTCCCTCTCTTGGGGCACACCAGTC
The DNA here is from genome assembly GCA_004026905.1 of Hystrix cristata. Taxonomy (NCBI): domain Eukaryota; kingdom Metazoa; phylum Chordata; class Mammalia; order Rodentia; family Hystricidae; genus Hystrix; species Hystrix cristata. The sequence continues at coordinate 171,476 of PVJO010000949.1, read as the reverse complement.
CCAAAGCCTGAAGGCCCCTCATGTCCTCTGCCAAGCATTGCTGGTCACGACCACCTGACCAGTGACCACCCCAGACCTCGGAGAGGGCTGGCTGGGCACAGGGTCCTGCCCCAGGGAAGGACTCACAGCCGCTTCCGCTGCACCAGCTCCACATAGTCCTCGGAGCGGGCGTAGTACTCGTCAGGGCTCAGGGCACCCCAGAAGTTGGACCACAGCTTGCCATGGCGTGACAACATGGGTGCAATCACTTTCCTATGGGCCAGGGAGAGGTGAGGGCTAGATGGAGGAGACCAGGCCTGGGGGAGTCGGTGCCCAGGGGAATTAGGGTTCCTGGGGACTCGGGGTGCCCTGGCCAGACCTGTTCTGCTCAATGAGGATGCGCAGGGTCTGCTGGTTGGTGAGTACAGCATCGGCATCCAGGCTGAAGTAGAATTCACACTCCGGGTCCTGCCGACACCTGTCCCTGCAGGCGACAGACCCAGATGGACAGATGAGCCGGAATGGGGTACAGGTCGGGGAGGGGACCATGGGACGGGCAGGACTCCCCAGTTCCCAAGGAGAAGAGGAGAAGGGTTGGTTTTCCTTCCCCAGGGTCCCCACTGCCAGGGGCAGCTGGACAAGGAAGGGGACAGCAAGGCTGCAGGTGTGGAGGCCCAAGGGGACCGAGCTAGTGACAGGAGAGGGAAGGGCCATGGATGGCCGCCAACCCGCCTTCTCCCCACTGTGCTCCCTCACATGGCCATGTCCCTCGCCTCGCCTGGGCTCAGGTCCTCCTCTGGCCCCACCAGCTTCACAGATGCGAAGTGGTCCTGGAGCTGCGACCAGGAGTCCGCGATGTGAGGCTCGTGGTACACCTCCTGGGGGGACGGGGGACAGGGACATGCTGAGTGGGCAGAGAGGGCACCCCGAGCTGTGGGGAGGAGTGCAGGTTGCAGGGCAGGGGTCCAGGCAGAGGCTGGGGGTGTCTCACGCTGTTGTGCAGGAAGAGCGTGACCCTGTCCGGGGGATAGTCCAGGAGCAGCAGGCGTTGCAGGAAGCGGGGCAGAAACGGGGTGGGCTGTTCCACAAACACGGCTAGCAGCACCCGGGGGGGAGGCTGGAGGACAAACCGGACGCAGCTCAGGGGGAGCTCAGGCTTTCAGTCCCGCCCCCCCAATTCCCTCCATACCCAGGAAGTACCTCCAGGTACCCAGACCTTGCCCTGCAGCCAATAGACTCCTCCTCAAGCCTCTGTTCCCGGGACTCCCACCTCACCTGCCCCCCCGGGAGTGTCCTCCGGTCCCAATTGCAGAAGCCACAGCCTCCCTGGGGAGTCCAGCCATTGGGGACATAGTTCCCCAGGTAGTTGAGCTGGAGCTGTTGGGAGAGACAGGAGCGGTGCGGGCAGCACAGACAGATGTGAGGGAGGGTGGTCAGCCCATAGCAGGGCCAGGCATGAGGGTCATCGGGGCGAGGGGGAAGCTGTCCCAGCATCTCTGTTGCCGGGGCTGGGGAGGACCAACTGCTCAGGAGAGTTGGGGGTACCCAGACTTGGGGCTGGCAGGGGAAGAAGCCAATGGGGGCACCTTAGTGGGACCGTTTCCATGGACCACAACAGGGAGTGTGTCATAGGCCACATTCCGGATGCGCACACGATTCCGGTCAAACTTTAAAACCACCTCATCTGGGGAAGAAAGGCCAGGTTTCAGACTCCCTTTCTCTGGAAGCTGCTAAGCAGGGGGTGCTTCTAAGTGTGACGGGCCCCAATTTCTCTAGAGGTAAAAGGGGTCCCTGTGCCCGGTGGCCCCTGGACCACGGCTGTGTCAGGGCAGAAACCTTCCTTTTTCTGAGGTCCTGCCTGGGCTACTGCCACCCAAGAGAGGCTGGCCACCCGATACCTGTGTGACCCAGTGAGTCATGAGCCCTCAGGGAGTAGATTTCCTTACCTGTCTAAGGATCTGTCCAAAGTGGACAGCTAGGGACCCTCCCTTGGAGGATGGTGTGTTCAATGACATCTAGAGGTAAAGCTCCCAGCTTGGTACCTTGACACACAGTGTGTGCCCGGAAGATGTTAGGACAATTATCACTCTTCCATGCCCACTACTGCTAGCACTGCCAGACTTACATAGGTGTCTAAAGAAGGTGACATACAGGGGAGCTGCAGACCAGCCCCGCTCTACCAGGAACCCCTCAATCCAGGACCCCTGCATCAGGGACCCCCTTTTGCCCACCACTGGATGGCCCTTCTTCCTTACCTAAAGCTCCATTGAGGTTCTGGAAGATTCGGGATTTATGATCCAGATTAAGGCCGAATTTCTCCTGGATGGGATGGGATGGAGTGATTAACTGATAGGGACAGGGGACATTATTTCTCCCTCTCTTCCCTCTTTTTTTCATTTTTAAAAAATTTTTCTGTGGTATTGGGGATTGTACCCAGGGCTTTCACACTGAGCTCCATTCCCAGTCCTTTATTTTTATTTTTTTATTTTTGGTGCTGGGGATCGAACTCTGGGCCTTGTGCTTGTTAGGCCCAAGGTTTCCCACCCCTACAGGGACGTGGGGCACCCCACTCTGCCCCTTCCTACCCTGACCCCTGGGTCCAGGTAGAGATGCGTGTAAAACAGTTGGTCATCGTCGTCATCCTTGTACTTCCACTGGTGGACGATTTGGTGGATGGTGGGAGCGAAACCAATGAATCCTGAGGGGCAGGAGAGGGACTGACCCCGAGACTCCTGGGGTCTCACAGACCTGGACCCACTCCCTCTCCAGCCCGCAGGCATCTGGGACACTCCACAGCCCGCCGCTCTTGGCCCCTCTGCCTCTGGCACCCTGCCACTCACCACCGGAGTTGAGGAAGCGCTTCCCCGTGCCCACCTCAGGGTACTGCTCTGCCAGCCCCCAGTCGGGCCAGCAGAAGCCCTCTGCAGAGAAGAGCAGGCGACTGCCACTCTGGACGAACTTCTTCAGCAGCTCTGAGGGGCTGCCTGCCAGAATCACATCATAGCTGGGCAAGGAAGGGGAGGATGAGCAGGAGGCCACCGGAAACCTCAGCATCCTTATTGCTCCTTGTGCTTTCCCTCTCCTTCCTCCCCAGCCCCAGGCCCTTTACCTGTCTACAAACATGATGATCATGTCCTCCTGGTCTGCATATTTCTCCATTTCCTTCTTTAGCCACCTGACCTTCTGACCTCCACCAACTGTTCGAGCCACATCACCACCTCGCCACTCCTCACCCAGGCCCAGGGTCTGTGGGGGAGACCGGCCATGCCAGGGAGGAGTGCTGCCAGAGTGTGCGTGTGAGGGTGCTACTGACCGGACTCACCCTGGGGACCCAGGCACCAGTCCTGAGCCCATTCCTGCTGGAACCCAGCCCAGGGACCCCTCCTTACTCGCACAGTGTAGTTGAAGAACTCCGCAGACTGCAGAAACCGGCGGTATCCCTCTGTCTCCGCGGTGGCCACAGTGATCACCAGCAGTTTCTCTGTCACCAGCCAGGAATTGGTACTTGAGACCCACCCACTGCTCCGTGCTGCACGTGCTCCGCTCTCCCATAGGTCCCCTTGCCTGCCGCTAACTCCACCACAGTCCTCTTCCCCTTCTTTCCAGATCCCTCTTAAACTCTGCTGGCCCAGGGACATCTCTACCTCAGTGAGGGGTGGGAAGGAGTGACACGCGGGAATTCAGGGTCAGTTTTCCTTGGAGAGGCTGGAAGTCCTTGCTCTGGGTGAGGAGTGGGTGAGGGGCTGTTTGGGCCCCAGGAGTGCGCAGGGCCGGGGACAGGCTGGACCCCCTGGAGCCCTCAACCCCTCCAGGGCTGGTCTGGGGTGGCAGAGCCTCGGCCCTGTCGGTCCCCCGGGTTCTCACCTGGGTTGACGGGGTTGCTGCCCCGGGGCTGGTCGGAGGCAAAGGCCGCCGGAGGCGGAGGCAGCAGGAGCTGGAGCAGGGGCAGGAGCAGAAGCCAGGGTCCCGAGGCCATGGCAGAGAGCAAGCCAGGGCGGCCCACAGATCCGTACAGGACTGGGCTGCGCACCTGGATGCCAGCTCTGGAGAGAGTTCTGGGAAGAGGGAACCCGAGTGACTGAGCGGCCCGCAGCGAGGAGCCGGGCTGGAGCTCCGCCCTGGAAAAAAGGCGTAACCTGAGGCTACAGAAAACTCGAGATTGCAGGCGGCGAGACAAGGCGAGAATTGTCCCTGGCGCGGGCGCGCGGGCTACGCCGGGCGAGCAGAGAGGGCGCCCGGCCGCGGGTCGGGAAGAAGCTGGGGCTGCGACCCGAGTTTGCCGGGCCCACGGCCCGCGGGACAGCGAGGAAAGTGAAACCCGGAGAGGGGAAGGAGCCCCTCGGGAGGGACCGGCGGGATGCGGGGGCGGGTTCTGGCCACAGCCCTGTCCTCAGCAGGGCGGAAGACGGGGAGAGCGAGGCGGTGGGGAGGGAGGAGGCCGAGGAGCCCTCGGCCGGCGGGGTTGCGGCCCAGGGGAACTGGATCTGAATTTTCCGTAGCGGGCCACCCGGGGGACCTCTCGGATTGCCCGCTAAAGCCTGCCCACTTTCTTAGGCAATCTGTTGTCCCGGGGAGAAGCTTCAGGGGCTGCACTTGAGACAGTGGCACCTTCAGACGAACCCAAGGAAAATACCGTTTTTCCAAAGACTGCTGGCACCACTTCTTTAAAATGACCCATTTCGGGGTTCTCACAAATTGGCCCAATTACGCTAAGGCCGGAAGTAGTTTTGCCCCTACAAAACATGGCGGAAAGCTTTCTGGTTTCCAAGGGAACACCACGTAGTGACTCAATGGCATAGATGATTTTGCTAGCGCGCAGACACATACGCACCGGAAGTGATGGTGCCACGACAAACGTCTTTGGCTTAGTGCGCGTGCGCGGAGAGTTCTTCCGGCAGCTGTGTTGCGCAAATGGTGGAGAAGAAAACTTCTGGTATGTGAGCCCGCGCCGGTTTCGCCCCTTCCGCCTCCCAGGTCCATACCTGGCCTCGGATTTTCACACCGTTATTCGTCTCAAATATATTCCCTGGCCCTCGGTTCCCCCTGTTGGGGCTGCCCCCCAAACTATTCATTCACGTTTTATCGATGCCTGCTACAGGCCGGTGCCGGGGATGGAAAGGCTGGGAGTGGAGAGAAGAAAGATAGTGTATCAAGAACTGGCTTTCTGGGAGGGGACAGACACACAGTCTGCCATTGATTTCAGGATGATACGTGGCATGGCAGAGGGAGACACAGCGTCCGGGTGCAGGGAAGAGTGGCACCCAGTCTAGCGTCTGGGAAGGAGGGGGCAGGAAAGAAGGGGAAAGGAAATAAAAACGCTTCAACTGAGGCTTGAAAGTCGAGTTACCATTTCGCTCCGTATGGAGGTGGGCAGAAATTCCTTCCCAGCGGCAAAAACCGCACGGGGAAATGCCGGAAAGCAAGAAAAATGCGGGTCTCTTAGGAAGCCACATTCAGAGTTTGGAGCCTCCAAAAAAATAGTGAGACAAGTTCCCAGGCTGGGAAGAGGTCAGGTTTTTTTTGTTTGTTTGTTGTTTTTATTTTTTGGTTTGGGTTTTTTTTGTTGTTGTTGTATGTGTGCTGGGGCTCGAACTCAGGGCCTTGCACTTGCTAGACAAGCGTTCTACCACTGAGCTAAATCTCCAACCCCTTTTTTTTGGTTTGTTTTTGTTAAGTTTTATTTTAGTGGTATATTTTAGATGTACGTAGTAATAAGATTCATCATAGGGGATTTGTACCTGTACATGATATATCTTGTTGCTTCTTTTTTATTTTTTTGGTTTTTGAGACAGGATCTCACTATGTAGTTCAGGCTGGCCTGGAACTTGCAGCAGTCCTGCCTCAGCCTCCTGAGTGCTGGGATTACAGGCGTGCCCCACCACACCCGGCTAGAAGGTTAGGTTTTGAAAGGCATTATGTGCCCTGTTGAGAGCCTGAACTCCTTAGAGAAAGGGGAGAGCCACCAACTAAAAGCTTTTAAGGCTACGCAGTGGCCAGAGCAGATATATCTTTTAGAAAGCCAGTTCTGGCTTCAGTGGGGGTGTGGGTTGTAGGGACTAGAAGAGTGTTTGTTGCCTGGTAGAATTTCCTGGGGTTATGGAATATCCCTAAACTGTGCTGGTCAGTATGGGACATTCGTCACAGGTGACTGTTGAGCTCTTGAAATAGGACTAGGGCAACTGAGAGCTGAACATTAAATTTTATTGAACCTTAATTAGTCTGTGTGTAAATTTAGATGATAACATGTGACTAGTGGCTACCTTATTGTGTAGAGCAGATCTAGAGACTGGAAGTTAGAAGCATGTTGAATAGAACAGCCAGTTGTGGTGGTGCATGCCTGTAATCCCAGCACTCAGGAAGCTGAGGCAGAAGGATCGCCGTGAGTTCAAGGCCAGCCTGAACTACAGAACAAGACCCTGTTTCAAAATAAAACACGGGCAGAGATTTAGCTCAGTGGTAGAACGCTTGTCTAGCAAGTGCAGGGCCCTGAGTTTGATCCCCAGCACCAAAAAAAAAAAAAACAACCCAAAAAACAAAAAACACAAAAAAACAAGTAGTCCAAAGAAAAAGAGATAAGGGCTGGGCAGAGTGTGGTGGCGAATGCCTGTAATCCTAGTTGCTCAAGAGGCCAAGGCAGGAGTATTCCAAGTTTGAATCCAGCAATTTATGGAGACCCTGTCTCAAACAAATAAACATAAAGGACTGGGGATATAGCCCAGTAGTAGAACACTTTTCCTAGCATGCATGAGGCCCTGCAATGAATCCCCAGTATCAAAAAAAAAAAGTTAGAACACAGCTAAATTATCCTAAATTAGAGGCTGAGGCAGGAAGATCACTGGGAATTCGAGGCCAGCCTCGGGTACACAATGAGTTTGAGGCCAACCTGGATTACATATCGAGACCCTCAAAAAAAGGTTAGGGGGTCTCAAAAAAAGGTTAGGGGGTTGAGGATTAGTTCAAGTGGTGGAGCATTTGCCTAGCAAGCTCAAGGCCCTGAGATCGATCCCCAGCACCACCACCCCGCAATAAAAGGTTAGAATGCAGCTAAATTGACTTGCAGTAAATTCAGTGATGTCATTCCTTAAAATCCCCCACTGGCTCCTCGTTGTTCTTGCCATAAAATTCCCAAGTCAAAATTCCTCTGAATACTCAAAGGTAGGACTCATAAGGATCTGGCCGGCCTTTATCCCGTCCTGCCCAGCCACATACACACACGTGCCAGATATCAGCCCTGCTGAACATCTCTCAGTTTGTTAAAGACCCCTGTCTCCCGTCCAGGCCTTCTCTCATGCAGGCACCAAGGCCCTCCTGTGTCCTGGGCCAAGCTACTCATGACTTGGGCCTCAGCCTAGCCTCACCTTCGAGAAATCTTGACCTTCCTAGGCCAGGGTGGGTGTTTCTGTCTTGTGTGCTGTGGCATTTTGTATGTCGCCACCCTAACACACACTGTCCTATACTGTTCTGGCTTATTTAGTTGTTCGTATTCCCCACCAGATTGTAGGCTCTCACATTCTTGGAACCACGGGTACCGTGCAGCACTTGGAAGGAAGGCTGTCTAGTGCGGTGGTCAAGGCCGTGTGTTCTGGGATTGAATTTTGACCTAGTCCCTTACTTGTTGTGTGAACTTTGGACACATTTCTTAACCTCTGAACATCAGGAAACTGAGGGTGAGAAGGATACCTATCTCACAGGGTTGTATGAGGATGAAATAATTCAATTTATGCGGCCCTCCCTGTATAAAAATTTGCAGATGCTCAAGATCCTTATATAAGATGGTGTCATATTTGTATAGAGCCTGTACATATTCTCTCATAGACTTACTTTATTTTTTTGGGTGTTGGGAATCGAACTCAGGGCCTTGCGCTTGCTAGGCAAGTGCTGTATCACTGAGCTAAATCCCCAGCCCCTCCCATAGACTTTAAATTATTTTTAGATGCTTATAGTAACATAATGCAATGTAAATATTGAGACCGTTGTTTAGGGGATGACAAGAAAAGTCTGTATATGTTCAGTACAATTAAAACAAAAATTTTAATAATAAAAAATGCACTGGTGTTTTTTTTGTTTTTTTTTTTTAAATCTGGAGATTGGATAGATGTGTAGCACAGAAGGTCCATTCACTTGGAGTACAGCAGAGGAACAGACTTGGACAGGAAGATTTTTGTTTAGAGTTGCAGTGTCGTTGCGGTCAGTGGTGATGTCCTGCAGCTGGTGGTGTAGCCAATCCTGGGGCTCAGGACGGGGTTCTGGACTGAGAGAATCCCATTTGGAGTCATCTGCTGTGGGAGACATTTAGAGCCCTGCGTTAGTTAGAGAGGCCCACAAGAGGGTATGGGCAGAGACAAGAGGGCCAGGCGGAGATGGCGCAGAGGCAGGGAAGGCAGCTGCTGCGGGGGCAGAGGAGAAGGAAAGCTGGAGTCAACCACAGAAGGCGCTCGGCGCAGTCATGGCCTAGAGAGCTCGGCTGGGGGGAAATTCCAGAAATGCACCCTCGATTTGACCCGAGGAGGTCACCAGTTGCCTGGGCATGGGCAGTTCTCATTTGACGGTCAGGCGGGAGCCAGCCGGCTGGGGCTGGGAGCAGACAGGAGGTGAGGAGGTGAAACCTCACAGGGACCCCTCTTGGAGCGTAGCTGGGACATCGGTGACATGTGAGAGGTTAGCAGGGAGGGTTCAATTGATGATGCCAGGGGAAGGCAGTGACTGGAGCCGACGCCAAGCCTCGGGTTCTGGGGGGCTCAGGCGAGGTGTGTGTCCACCATGATGGGGGCAGGTGGGCAGAATGCTGAGTGAGTCTATCTGGGGGTGGCCCCTGTTCCCTTAGAGGCAGGAAAAGGATCCCAGGGGAGTCTGGAAGCCCTGGGTGCACAGTGGCCTCCCAGTCAGCTTGGCCCTTTTAGTCTCCAGGCAGATGTCACAGGCTGGGTCCCAAGGGCCATGAAGCAGGCACAGGAGGCTCAGAGAGGCTCAGCTAGCTGGGAAGGAAGCAGGCTGGAAGGCTGACATGGCAGGAGGAGATTCAGGGATGTGGGCTTGGTGACAGATAGGACCAAAGCCTGGGGCTCCCAACCTCTGTCCATCTTGCACATACCGTCCCGACCCGAGGCCACCTGGCACCCCTCTGCTCTGTTCCTCCGTAACTCCTCGCCCTGTCCCATGGTCCAGTTCGCTCCCAGGACCCTGGGCAGCGGCGAGTGCTGGACCGGGCAGCCCGGCAGCGTCGAATCAACAGGCAGCTCGAGGCCTTGGAGAATGACAACTTCCAGGACGACCCTCATGCAGGTCTCCCCCAGCTCGGCAAGAGGCTGCCTCAGTTTGATGATGATGCAGACACTGGTGAGGAAGGGGATGAGTCTGCCCAGGTGGGGCTGGGAGGACCCTGGGCCGGAGGCAGATGACTCGGTAGTCCCTGGTTGTGCGGGTAACAGGCTTCTGGGGCTGTGGGCAGCCACTGCCCCTGCTGTGGCTCAGGTTTCTTGTGTGTGACAGTGAAGAGGATGGAGTAGATAAGCTGGCGTAGGCCTTTGACTTGGGGTATATGGAGGTGATGGTGGGCTGGGGTTGGAGAAGTGGGGGTGGAGGGCTCATAGGGAGGGATGCTGAGACTCTTGGGTGTAGCGGGCACCACACTGGGGGCGGGGAGGGATGAGCCAGAAAAAGGCAGTGCCCTTCTCTGGGAATAGCAAGCAGCTTGTTGCTCTTGGCCCCCAGGAAAGAAAAAGAAGAAAACTCGCGGTGATCATTTTAAACTTCGCTTCCGAAAAAACTTCCAGGCCTTGCTGGAGGAGCAGGTGAGAGGGAGCTGGCGGGAGGACCCTGGCAAGGGTAAGCTGTGGAGATCCTGTGCCCAGGCCCTTGAGTCGCACAGCAGGGTGCAGCTGCCCCCTTTTGTCTCTGCAGAACCTGAGTGTGGCCGAGGGCCCCAACTACCTGACGGCCTGTGCAGGGCCCCCGTCCCGGCCCCAGCGCCCTTTCTGTGCTGTGTGTGGCTTCCCCTCCCCCTACACCTGCGTTAGCTGTGGCGCCCGTTATTGCACCGTGCGTTGTCTGGGCACCCACCAGGAGACCAGGTGAGCCCGGGCTATGCCCACACCCACAGCCCCACCCCACGGGCTCCCCAGACTCCTGACGGCTCTCCTGCCCCTCCCGGGCTTGCTCTGCCTGCAGGTGTCTGAAGTGGACCGTGTGAGCCTCGTGTCCCTGGAGAGGAAGGGCCTCCGTCCTCCGCCAGCTTCTGAAGCGCATTACCAAGAGGGGCCCCCAACGGAGGGAGGAGCTGCCCACTCACTGGCTAAGCTGTGTCCTGCCATGGGCGGCCAGGCTTCCTCAGGAACTGGGCAGAGTGGGCCAGCCACAGAGCACTATGGGAATAAAAGGCCTGGTGCCAGGAGCCTGCCTGCGTGGTCATGGGGTGTTTGGGGTGAGGGTCTGTCATCCTTTCTCGCTGCTCTTGTCTCTTCATCTTCCATTGTCTGCCTCTTGGTGTACCTGAGCAGGAGAGATTTTGTCCCATTCTCCCGCCACTCCCACAGTTCATCTCTTCCTCTCCTGGCTGCTGCTTCATGTCTTTTGTGGTTATTGATTTATGTTTTGTTTTGTTAATGTCTCTGGATCTTCTGAGTATTTTCACGTTATGGCCAGATTCCTGGGTGAGTGGGAAGTAGGGTAAGGGCTCAGAAACAGGCACAGAATGATGCTGCAGAAGGAGCCAGGCCTGTCGTTGTCATCTGGTATTTAACCAAATGGTTCCTTGTCCCTGTGCCACCCGTCTGAGGGAGCAGCTGTCCATAGGAAGCCCCTGTTGTCAGGGGTGGTGGTGTGTGGACCCCAAAAGTTCCTGGGAAGCACAGGGGGTTTCCTGTCCTTGGCGGCCCTTTGGCACTAGACCTTCTCAGACTCTCGTCATGTAGGCAGCAGGTTGTAATCTCACAGGCTTACAGTCGGTTGGTTATGCACTCAGCAAAGCAGGGCTTTGTATTTGTTGGGAAATGACTGTAAAATACTAACGAGGTGCAGCACATCCAATGCTCGGCACTTCTTAGGCTCTTCCCTCTGCTTTGGGGGACAGTGTCTTCCTGAGGACCTGCTTTCTTTTTCTCTGAAAACTCACAGCAGGACAAGTGGTGTTGGTGATGGCTTCACACTGGGTGGTGGTGGTAGCCATAGGGTTTAGGGATAATACAGGTACGGTGGTTTAAAAAGTGCCTTTAAATTCTGTGTTCCTCCATCGAAAGGTGGGTGTTTGTCCCCTGCCCCTGGAACCTGGGCCAGCTTGTGACTGCTCCCACAGCAGAGAATGGCTGGAGTTAGAAAGGTGGCACCCAGGGCTAGGTCAAGAATGCTGCACAGGGGGCGTCACTCGGGGACCCTCGCTGTTAGGCCTGGGTGAGCTGGGCTGCCAGGCCCTCCCTGCCCAGGTGCCAGTAGTAGGGTGGAGATGTGCTCAGGTGGTTCCAGGCCCTGGCATCAGGTCACCTTCAGCCCTTTGAGTCTCCCCAACTGTGCTGTCTGCCACCATAGAGCAGAGATGAGCCACCTTGCTGCGCCTGTCTGAATCCCTAGCCACAGAGGCCATGTGTGTAATAATGGAGTTGTTCATGCTGAGTCCTGGGGTGGTTTGTGGGCAGCAGCAGTAACGGGCTCCAGGAGGCCAGCTAGAGGCTGCAACTCCTGCCTGGGCTTACTCTTTCTCTCAGGAAGGGAAACTCCAGGATCTGAAGCCAACCCTTCTTCCCTTGGCCCTTTCTTCTCCACCGGAAGTAAATTCAAGCCAGAAAACGAGGAGGAAAGACTTTCTGACTGAGAAACACCGTCAGATTTGCTGTGAGTCTGCACAGTCTCCTCTGGTTCATGCCGCCTTCCCTGGCCTGGCGTCATACTGTGTTGTCACAGCGTCACACAGTTCCGCTTGGTGTGAGATCTCTCTTCACCTTCCCAAATGACCTTGAGAGGGCAGAGCCAGACCCAGATGGTGTCCCATTGCTCCAGTGCTGCCTGGCTCCATAAGTCATCTGTGGACCATGCTCCAGGAAGCATGGACCCCTATGTAAACTAGAACTCCCGCCCCCCACCCTAGGAAAGCCCTGAGCAGCTCTGCCAGCTTGCTTTGTGCTGGAGGAGACTTGTTCTTCACCCTGGACAATTCTTGGCCTTTAGGAAATCCGTGCTTTGCCAAAAGCTTCTAGAAGCTAAACCTTGTGTCAGGATAGGGGCAGCACCACCATCCTGCGAACATGGGAAGAGGTCAGTGCCAGGGTCTGGAAGGCTGGGGACTGCGGACTCCTAAAGTCCCCCCTGAGCATTGCATTTAATTGAATTAGGAAGCTAGTAATTCTGGGAAGCAGGGCAATTGTGTCTTCTGCGTTGGAAAAATCCTGGTCCTTACGGGTTGTGCAGTGCGGACAGGTCCTTTTGTCTCTCTGCCCCTTGTCTAGCCGCCTCCCAGATTATGGCAAGAAAGCCACCATGCCTTGCCCAGTGCCCTTAACCTAGTGGCTATATTGAGGCACATACCTAAGTGCTCAATTGTAGGACTTCACTCAGGTTAGTTTCCTGAAAGAAAGTGGTGGACAGAGATTAAAGGGAGAGGGAGGGGGCTGCTGTCGGGACCCAGGAGCTCCCCAAGTGACTGACTTGGTCCCTGGTCAGTGCCACAGAGGACATGCTGTTCTCCTCTTGTACTGCATGCCAGGCGTCTGTCTAGTAGTCTCATTTTCCTCTCTTGAGTGGATACCAGCACTACTTGATACCCACTGTGCTGTTCCCAGCCTGCCCACAACCCAGTAGCTGGTGTGGACTGTATGCCACCAAGCCATCCACACACACACCGATCTTCAGAGCCTTCTTTAGAAGCTGTTGAACCTCCAGAGAAACTCGCTGGCACTGGCCCAGCTAATCTGGAGCAGAGCTCCAAAGGGGCCACCCATCCCTGGTGTCTCTGCCCAGGTCTTGTAAGGAAACAGCTCTACACCAGCTCCCTGGCTGCAGTGGCGAGAAGACAGGTCCAGAGTGGAAGGAGGCTTGCTATGGCCAGCTGGCCAGGGCTTCCCCTGTAGTTTGCAAGTTCTGGGGGCTGGGGCTTCCCACGTCCACCCCTTGATGACTTAAGTTATTGTCAACCTCTTGAAATCACTTGCAAACTTCTATTTTACTGGAGGAGACAACCTGACTTGTCTCCTGGTGTCACCTCCCACCCTTCGCTGGGCCAGCCACTTACTGACACCACCAAACCCTGAAGAGTCACAATGTACATTTATTTATGCATGTATTTATAGAGAATGCACACACTGGGAGATGCCTCCATCCCCTTGACCCTGGAGGTCTAGGTGAGTTTTCAGGAGTTCTGGGTCTGGGAGGGGCGTGTCTGGTGTGTGGCTTAGCTGGGGGCATGGCATGAGGGGCACAGCTTTTCCAGACAAAGGCATGGCCTGCCCTGAGATTATTCCAGAGAGGATGGGACCCTGGGGTCCCCGTCTCCCCCGGGGGGCAGTGGGGTTCGCAGGCCAGAGCTGCTACACATAGGCGTTTTTGCCATATTTGCCAAAGCTGATGTCACCTTCTTCCTGTGAGGCCGCAGAGGGCATCTGGACCACTGTGGATGCCTTGTAGGGAAGCTGAGCCCTGTTGGGAGTGGGAGTGCAGAGTCACAGGGAGGCATGGCCCTCGCTCCCTGACCCGGCACATTGTTCACCCCTCCCTACCTGGAGACGTGGTCCTCCTTGGAGCAGCAGCAATGGGAGCAGAGGCAGATGCCACCCAGGATGGCGAGCAGGGAGGCGCTCCAGCCCAGGTAGAGGGCAGAGCCCAGCTCATACCTGGGCGCCAGGGGAATGGGAAGGGCACAGGAGGTGAGTACCAGCTTGGGGCACAGAAGACCCACTGGCTGCCCCCAAGGGTGGGCTTGTCACTCACTTGGTTCCAGCATACAGAGGGTTAAAGAAGTCCTGGGTGATGTTGATTGCATACCAGGTGATGGCCACCATCCCACAGGCCCCTGAGAGGTGGGAGGACCAATAGTGCCCCTTAGCTACAGCCCAGGTTAGGCAATCAGGAGATTGGGGAAGGGGCAGTCAGCAGAAGAGGGTCAGGGAACATCAAGTCCAAGAGCAACAATTTCATTCAGTTCCTCTCTCCTGATGCAGCCTATAAACCCTCCTATTTCTGGGTCAACTGTGAACTTCTGAATTTGGTAGTCGGCCCCTACTCCAGCCCAGCCCCTCCCACCATTCTGACCCAATCCACACCTTCTCTGTCCCAGACCAGCCTTGTTCATCTATACTCTAAGGGCCTGGGTCACTCACTCCCTCACCTGGAATCTGATGATCCCAGTCCTCCCAGCCTCCAAAGCCTACCTGCCCGAGTCTTCCTGGCCCACCTCCCTGCCATCCCTTTCCTTTGGCCTCTCAAAGCCCTGAGCCCTGGGCTGTCCCGACCCACTCACTGGGGCTTAGGCTCCAGTAAGCCACCCAGCCTTTCTGACATTCCCAACCCTACCTGGTGGCTTACTGTGAGGCCATGTGTGCGCGGTGTACAAAGTGACAAGCTATGGCCAGTCAATGGCATTGTTGTGTGCAGTGTACACACACACACACGGCTCCTTGCCAGGCTGTAAGGTCTGGAAGTCCCTCCCACACCTGGCTCACACCTGCCTCAGTGGGACCTCAAGAACACTGCTGATGGCTTGAAACAGCCCAGAGACACGGGGTGTACAGAACTGGGCTGCGGAGGGCAGGTGTCAATGCAGTGGGGAAGGTGAGGCAGGCTCCAGCGGCAGGGAGCTGGACGTGAGGACAGAGAACCCAGCCGCCCCTCTTTCCCCAGTTACCCGCCAGCATGTGTAGGGCCCCGGAGATGGCTGCCAGCTTGACTTTCGTGGAGAGCGCCACACTCCCAATGTTGATGCAGCGCAGCCCCAGCATGCCTAGGAAGAAGCCCAGGAAGCCCAGGACAATGGCGGTGATCATGAGTGCACGGCAGCCCTGGACATACCCTGGGGAGGGGACGCAGCTGTCAGCCTCTCCCCTCCACCAGGGCCAACCCCTCCCAGTCCCTGCTCAGGCTTGGTTTCTTACCTGCCCCTCCCTCCCTCCCTCCTTCCTTACCGTCTCTTTCAGTACTGAGGATTGAACCCAGGACCTTCCCACTGAGCTACATCTCTACCCTACCCCCTTTTTAAATTTTGAGACAGGGTAGGTTAAATTGCTGAATTGCCCAAGCTAGTCTCAAACTTTTGATCCTCCTGCCTCAGCCTCCCAGAGTGCTGGGATTACAGGCATGCACCACCATGCCCACTGCCTCTTGTTCCTAGAAGTCCTCCTTGACCTACGGGCTCCATCCAAGCCTCCCTCCTTATGCATCTTGGCCCTCCAGTCCCACACCCCCTCCTCCTCTGCTTGGGGCACACCTTGCTGATACCTCTATTACAGGGTTTCTCCTGGGCTCTACCGACCCTCTGGGCCATATGCTTTGTTCTGGGGGATTGTCCTGTGCACTGGAGGTTGCTCGGCAGCATCCTTGACCTCTACCTACTGGATGCCTGTAGCAAGCTCCCCCGTTGCCCCAAGCGCAGTCACCCTTGGTTGAGACTCAGACTACACCCACATTCCGTCATATATTATGGAAAGTACACCTGAGCTCCAGGTCTCCATCCCCACATCTGATTTCTCTTCAAGTACACACACAGGCTAGCACAATGTGAACATCCTGACCTGAGTTTCTTGCCAGGGTAACCGGTAGGGGGCAGCAGTGGCTGCAGCAGAGGGCCAGGGGCAGTTTCTGATCCAGAGAGTGGGATGCTTGGACTCTCCGGACGATCCAAGTCAGTCTAGCTTATAATCTTTCCGTGCCTCAGTGTCCCCTTTCTCATAGCTGAGGGGAGCTGTGGGCAGCTGAGGGCTCCCTCCTCCCTTCTCTGTCTGACTGTTGCCAAGTGCTCTGAAGGACCTTGCACCCCTTTCCTGGGTGGGGCAGAAGCATGGGTGCTGAAGGGGAAAGACTGAGTCCTTGCCAGGAGGAGGAGAAGCGGCTGGGAGGTGGGGGTAGGGAGGAGGGACAAAGTTCTTTGGGAGGATGTTCTGACTCCCAGTCACCCTCTTTGGAGTTTCCCCCAACTCTGAGTCTCCAGGAGCTCACAGGAGAGAAGACTGAAGGGCCCAGTGGCCTAGAAGGTGACTTCATGGAGGAACCAATTGGGCAGTGAGTGGGGGCCCCGTGGCCCCTACCACCTCTGTGCCCCCCGGGCAGCTGCTATAAAATGAGGTAACAGCGCCAAGCCAGCAGCAGGCGCAGCTGCAGGGACCTCGAACCTGCATCTGTCCTCCTGCAGGCCAACATCAGCAGTGCCACGTGGCACCTCCTGGGGACAGACTCACAGGAAGAAGTCCGTGTCACACCACAGTGCGTAAGGGTAGGACACAGTGGTACGGCTAGGCTGCTGAGCTAATCACTGCCACTGTCCCTTCTGCCACCCAACCCAGATTGGACTCAGCAGTTTTTTGGTAGTACTGGGGGCTGAATCCAGGGACACTGTACCACTGAGCTACACCCCTAGTCCCCAGCCCCAGCCCATTTATTAAATGATTGAGTAAGTGATTGTTGAGAAAGAGTTCCGCTATGTAGTTCAGGCTGATCTTGAACTCACTATGTAGATCCTCCTGCCTCTGCCTACTGAGTCATTGGGATTATAGCTGGGTGCCGCCTCACCCAGCTGGATCAGCCTTTACAGAGTTTCGGGTAAAGTAAGCAGGGAAGACTGATGAAAGCATGAAGCCCTGCAGGTACCTCAGGAAAGCTGCGGGGTCGGTCAGGGGGAACCCCCAACTGCTCAGAGCACCTTTGCCACTCACTGGGCAGTTTCACCTACCCTGCTTCACACCTAGTGCTGCCTTCCACTCCTCCCTACACGCACACCACCTGGCTTCAGTGCCTGGAATCGTGAGACATCTCCCTAGGACCTGCAAGGGTGTGGGGGTGAGTAGGGAGGTGCACAGAGGGTTCGTGGTCATCAACTCTCAGTCTCCAGCATGGGCAGACTGCGGGAGGCTCCAGGGAACATGACAGGACCCAGTCTTAAGAGCAAGCAGGAGGTGGGAGGAGCTGCAGCCGCCAGAGAGAACTGTGCCTACACCATCGCTGTCAGCTGCAGCACTCTGAACTTGAGAACGCAGTGCTGAGAAGCCCAAATGGACATGCGAGTCTGCGCAGCACCTCTCTATGGTGGACAGCCACCTGTGAGGCACTTCCCACTACAACCAGGCCTCAACACAGGCGCTCCAGAGCTCAGCTTGGCAGGAGGCCAGGCACACGAACACCTGGAGACGCTACTGAGACCTCGGAATATCACCGCCACCGGTCCGAGACGGAGCCCCTGCCAAGCCCGGCAATCCCACCCCAGGATAACACGCTAAAACACACCCTGCACACACAGGTGAACACGGGTTAATGGCCGCACACTCTGCGGCATGCAGTCCTTACAACCACCTGTGTGTGGACTGCTGCTGCTGGCACCCTAAGCATGCAGATGGCTGGGGTGAACCTCATGCATCACTTGCCCAAGGCACAGAGCTAGCAAGGCGGGTGTGCCTGGCAGCTCGACCGTGTGCCTGTTCCTGTAGTCATGGACAGAGGGTCACATGTCACGAGCTCTCCGCAAGATCCCAGAACTCCTGGCTGCATCAGCCCAGGACCGAGAGCCTGACCCCAGCCTCCCTGTATCCTTAGACCCCAAGGCCGGATCAGAGGCAGCTGCCGCCCACGCTTGGGGTCTTTCCACCCCACCGCCCTCCGCTCCCCGGAGCGGTCCCCAGCCTGTACCAGAAAGGGCCAGCATGGACGGGAACTCCCAGCAGTTGGAGACACCCAGGGAGTCGGTGGCACAGCTATACCAGAGATTCTCGTAGATGGTGTTGGTGGTGATGACATTCCCGTGAACGGTAGACACTCGCCAGTAGCTATTCGGCAGGGTCACCCCCAACATCAATAGCCCCACAGCTGCCAGGAAGAAGCCAAAGGTCTCCACGGCTATCGACATCCTGGGATGCAAGCCCCCAAGGGGCCAGGGCCCCAGGCAGGGGCAGGGTGGACCTGCAGGGATCCCCTGGGAAACTCAGGGGCTCTGGCCAAGGACAGGTGTTGAGGCAGGCCGGGGAGGGTGGAAGTGCAGCAGCCTCTGCCTGCCTCCTCCTCCGGTTCAGGTCTGGCTCCAGGTTTGTCTCCCTCCTTCCCGAGTCTCTGTGCTTCCCAGCAGGTCAGAGGAATGAGCTGAGCCGTGTGGCAGCTGTTGACAGGAGATGGAGAATAAACGGGCCAAAAGTCCACCCCCTCCCCCACCCTCTGGGCTCCACATTCCCCGCCCCACGAGGGTGGGGGAGCGAACTTACCCAGGAGACTAATGGATAGGCCAGGAGGGGCCCCCATGGGAGGCACTGGGTGCCAAGGGAAGCGGCCGTCTCTGACTCAGCTTTCATCAGGGGCCAGAGTATGGAGTAAGAGGGACAAGGAAGGAAAAAGTGACCAAGAGACATGAGAGGGGCAGGAGGGAGGCAGAGAGAGATGAACCCCAACAGGCTCACCGTGAAGGACTGAGGGAACAGAGAGCCCCCTGGCATGATGGGAATGGCCCACGACACGCAGGGCCCTAGGGCTTGGGACACCTGCGTTTCTTGGGAGATGAAGGACGACAGGGGGGCAGCTGGGAGAGGCGTCGGCTCTGCAGTTCAGCCAACCTAGCCTCAAACTGGACTCCATCACTCCCCAGTGACCCAGACTGCTCGTTCCTGCGTCTAGCAACTAGAGCTACTGCTGCTGGCTTTACGGATCACCACAGAATTAGGATGACTGCTGGTCCCTGCCCGTTTCCATCCCTCTACCCTCGGGGACTGTCCTGGATCCAGGTGCTGCAGGCAGAGGGGATGCCACCAGAGTTGCGTTCTTCCACTTGAGTTTCTTGAACTTGAATTTCCCCCTCCTTGAGCTGACCTTTGACTCGGCATCGAGCTTGATCTTGCTGCCAAGGGGCCCCGGGGGTGGATCACAGGCCCAGGACATGATCCTGTGGCTAATCTCACCAGCTCAGTGCCAGGGACTTACCAGCTCCATTAGTTATGATGGATTAGAACCCTCGGGGCCCACCCGAGCCAGACTGGGCACCTGTCCCAGTGGAACAGTTCTCACTTCCAGCCGCAGGACTGCAGCTGGGACAGTTCTGGTTCTGTGCAGGCAAGGGGCACCAGGGCTCAGCCCCCATGAAGGGACGTCACCGGGCCGGACCGCACCTGGCCAGCCCTCCTTTCTCGCAACAGGCACCAGGCCCCTCCGTGCTCCCCTCAGGCGCCCCCTCCCTGCCGTGGCCTGGCAGGGCTGCGGAATGAGTGGTATGCAATGATGCACACAGACCCACGCGCAGCCTGGCACGAGGGGGCGTGGGGCAAGCCTGGCTGGGTGGAGCCCGGCTTCCCTGCCCATGGGCTGCAACTGGGGCACCCTCGCCCCTGACTTACCCCAAGACCCCTGCATGCTCCATGCCAAGCGAGCTTCATTCCCCCACCACTGGTCCCCTATTCCCTGATGGATGGGACAGGAGGAAGGGGCGGGCACAGGAAGACAAAGGGTGGGCAGGCGGAGGTTTGGAGGAAGCCCAGTGCGGGGGGTGGGAGGGTGGAGGGTGGGGCTGCTGGCATGGAAAACTCCACCGGCAAGAGGCAGCTGAGTGGGTCCAAGGAGATGGGAGCCGGGAATCCCAGCCTGGCTGCTCTGCTCGGCTGCCTCCCCTCCTCTAATCATTGCTCTCTCCCAGGACTCCAGGGCCATCGAAAGGCCATGCCTCCACGCTGTTCACCACTGCTCAAGGACGTGGCTTTGGGGCAGAGCAGGGAAGGAAGGGTGTGGAGTGGGCCCACACCAGCTGGAAGGCAGGAGTGAAGGGGAACAGGGCAGGAAGGTCCCCAGTGACCCCTGGCGTGCAAAGCAAATCCCCCTCCCTCAACTCAGACACGCAGGTCCCAAGCTTGGCTCGATTTTATTTACACTCATCCCAAAGCACATGACTTGGGGCTAAACAACGGCTCTACGGTGCAGAGGTGGAAGGCCTCGAGGATAATGACAAGGGTGCAGGGGAGGACAGGGAAAGGCCCACAAGGATGGACAGTTCCTCTCCGAGTGCCCTCAGGGGCCCTGGGTGGAGGAACAGGTGCGGTCTCCTTCAGGATTTGGACTTGGACACTGCAAGTCCGATGAGTCCAGCCAGTCCTGCCACGCCCAGGGCCATGCCACCAACAATGGCCATGCCCACCAGGCCATCTGGGGAGAGGAAAGGGGAGGCCATCAGGAGCTCAGCCACCCAGCCCCCACAGGACACTGACCATGGCCTCTCGGCCCTGCCTCTCCAAAGGAGACGTATGCCTCCCCCTGGAGTCTCGGGGCTGGGCCTCCAAGGGTTGGGCACAGACAGCTTTGGGAGGGTGAGTTTGAAGTGACTTCTGGGGGGGGGGGTCCTTTAGGACACTCTAAGGGCCCAGGCATGAGGGGAGGAAGAGGACTTAACAAGGGGTGAGAACTTCACCTTTCTTCATGGCCTTGTCAATGAGCCGTTCCAGCTCCTTGGCCTGGTTGTTCTGCGGCTCCGTCTGTAGCAGCCCTCGCACATACTTCAGGGCCTTTTCATATTCCTGCACTCGGGGAAAACACCCCCCCCCATCATAAGTACCGCAGGACTCCAACACCCCCCTGCCCAAGTGGGGCACCTTCCCTTCTCCAGCCCAGGGCTCCTCCCTCACCTCCTCCTGCCATCACCACAGGCCCGCCCAATGGAGTAGAGTCCACGAACAACCCCAACTGTATGGGGGTGATAAGCCAGGGGAGATAACAGCCCAAGGCTTGGGGCTGCACTCCCATCTTGACGTCACCATGGTCTCCACACCCTCGGCACCCTGATCTTCTCTTACCTTCCCTCAGAGTCCTGGCCTGAAGCCACTTTGCACCCGTTGCACCCACCACCCCCCAGCCTGCCCGTCTGCTCCGGTGAGAAGGTGGTGGCCCAGTCAAGTAGGGCGGGGTGGGAAAGAAGGGAGCCTCGCAGCTTACCTTGAGCCGGTAGTTGCCCACGGCCAGGTAGAAGACATAATCCCGCTGCTCCTCTTTGCTTCCTTTGGGTAGCAGCTCTAGGGAGTGGGGAGGAAGACGGTGAACACTGCTTCCCTTTTTTCCTATACTGTATCCCAGAGAACCCACCACTCTCAGAATCTCTCTGCAGCCCTGGGAAGTCTGTCCTGGGCCTCCACATCAGCTCCTCTTTCTCAGCTTTCTACTCAGAGCTCCAGGGCAGCAGCAGAGGCTGCCAAAACACTCCAGGGATGGACATCAAAGAATCAATACTACAGTCAGCCTGGTGCATCCAGATGAACAGGAAATGAGGGCACCAGAGAAGACCAAAGGCAGCTCGACTCAGTTCTGGCATCTGCTGTGTATTTTGTGGCTGTTACCTGCTACCTGATTATTGTTAACTATAAGTCTGTACTCCCTCCTCTTTAACTCACTGTCCCCGAACAATCCCACCTGACTCGACTCAGTGACTTTCCAGAGGCTCAGGTGCTTGGCTGCCTCAGAATTTGTTGCTAACTAGTTAGTAGCTGCCACAGCCTTCCACAGTGCCTGTACTGTCTCCTCAACTATGTGACAATGCTGAAAAACCAGAACTGGCAAAAATGATAAATGCAGACTGACAGTATTTTTATAGTTCTAAAATAGGCATCCTTTGCTACTACAGCTGTCTTCATGTAACCTCAGGGGACTGGATCCAGGATTTCTCCTTGGATTCCAAAATCCATGGATGCTCAAGTCCCTTATATAAAATACTGTAATGTAATATTTGCATGTAACCAATGCATGTCCCCCCCATACAGTTTGAACCACCCCTAGATTATCTATGATACTGAATACAATGTAAATGCTATGTTAACAGTTGTACTGTTTAGGGAATTAGGGAATAATGACAAGAAGAAAAGTGTACATGTTCAGCAGGCAAATGTTTGTTCCCCTCAAATATTTTGGATCTGAATGTACTTGCAGATGTGGAACGTGCAGATACAGAGGGCTCCAGCGAATTCAGTTGAAATTACTGGGAGGGGACTGTATGGCGAGAGGAGGGTCCCATGTAGAAAAGGACACCAGCACATGACCAGGAGGGGGCGAACGCGGCCAAGGGTAGTAGAGGAGGACAGAAAGGGAGGTGGGGTGGCCCGGAGCCTCACCCTCGAGCAGCGCGATGCCCTTACGGATGTCATCATTGTACTTGCTCCGCACCAGGCACCAGGCGTATTCAAACTGCGTGCTCTTGGACACCGAGCCGGCTGCCTGCTCAGACTGAAATTTCTTTTCAAACTTCTGCCATAGGAAAGGGGAGGAACCATTCAGAAAGGAAGGGCGTTAACCAGTCTCTATTTGGACCTAGTATCCATGTCCTAATACACTCCAGATCTTCCTGGCTCTGCTCTCTTCCCTCCGGAGTCTCGGTGCCCGGTACCTGGGAGCTTGCTGTCTCTGTCCCTAGGACCCAGGCATTCTGTTCTCCAGGTTGGTGGACCAGGTTGGGGACAGACACCCCCACCCTCTCTCCCCCAAGTGGCACCGAGCAGAGATGCCACCTGGTGGTAGCTCCAAGCACCGCTCCCGGAGCAGCTGACCCGAGTGGCTGAACAGTAAACACACTGTCTGAACTGCCCAACAAGCCCACGTGGTCCTCCTCTGGGGCTGCTTGTTCCATCCCTCCCCGCCCTGCCGGGTCTGATCTTTTATCTTATCCGCAAAACGGGAATAAAAATAATGCCTGCCTCCTAGAGTTAGAGATTGAGATCTGGCATGCATTGAACGAAGCACCGTGTCAGACTCCATAATATGTATAAGCTTAAGACGGTCACTGTATGCCCCCGTCACTGAAGAAACACCCTGAGCGCCGAACTCAGCACAAACCCACAACCTGCCAGCCTTTCCGCCTTCGGACTCCAGGCCTTAAGGTCTGAGGTGCGGAGTCTCAAAAAACTGCAACTCCCATTAAGCCCTGGGGCAAAGCACACACTTCGGGCGAGGGCCGGGCACCGCAAAGGCTGCCGGGAGCCGTAGTTAGGCTTCCTTCGGCAAAACCGAAGGTGGGGAGAGGGTTTGGCCGTGCCCAACTCCCCTCAGGACCCACCCTCTGAATCTTCTCTCTGCCTCCCGCGGGGCCAGGCCTCACCATCAGATCATCCACAGACACCAGCTCGTTCAGGACGGCCTCCATGGCCACCGCCCCCACAATCCTTACACCACAAGACTCTACTGGGGAACAGTCTCCATGACCCGGTGGAAGGGGCGGAAAGGCACTTCCGGCGTCAGGCGGAAGCGCCCCACCACCACCAGGGAGACCCCGCCCTTCCCGCCGGGCACAGTCCAGCCAGAGGAGGGTGCTAGTGCGCACGCTCAGACCGTCCCTGCTAGCTGTGCAGGATTGAACACCCTTTCCTACGTTGTGTGCTTTTCTCCACCGAGGCTGCCCCATGAACGTTTGGGACTGAGTTTGTACTTAGCCCCAGACTGGAAAACCAGAAACAGGTGACTGGGAAACCCGGCAGTGATCACACTTTTAGGGACCCCTGTAACGTCCCCGCCCCACACCTAGGATGCCAGAGGCCAAGTGACTTCACCAGAACAAAATCCTGACTACTACCATAGTTTCTAGGCCTCTGCTGACCCTTACAATTCAAGAGCATCTGCTGACCATACACCCAGAGACGGCTACATAATCCCAGCTATTTCACTAATGGGAATTTAAAGAAGTTATACTATTACTTGCAGGGGCCAGTGTTTGAGGTAATATTTTTCTAAACCATCTGGGTATACCTGAGGCAGAAAGCCTGCCATACGGGGCCACAAGCAGTGAGGACCAAGCGGGTAATGCTGCTAACGCCTGGGGCTTTGGTGTCCAGGCAGGGATGGGTAGTTTAGGGAATTTCACTTTCTTTTCACCCCGACCTAGGTCTAGGTACATAAAGGAATGTTTGTTCCACGAGAGCAGAAATTATCTTGTCTATCCAGCACCTAAAACAGACCCATGGTGAATACTCAAATAAGTATTTGTTGAATAAACACGAAGTAAAGCGAATAGCGAAGAGGGCAGTGCAAATACTGGAGATAACGCTCCAAACACCTTCCAGGCTTGCAAAGCCACATATCATATATCACAGATGTTCTTCCCTAACGGCTAGGACAGGTGAAATGAGCCTGAGATGAGCTCAGTAAATGGCAGAAACCTTGGGTTGGGGAACCGGCTCCCTGTGGGTCCACTACTAAAATACTCAAAGAGAAACATTCCTTCAGAGATGTATGGGGCACCTAATTCTGAGTGGGCCTTGGGGTAAGCAGAGAAGATAACAAGATGTACACAACGTGAAGCTGACCCGAGTGTAGTAAGGCCAAAGAGTACCATTTCCATTCGGATGCTCCCTTTGGGCATCATCTGTACCTCATTCTGCTTTCTATTTGCTGCAGCTCGGATGTGTGGCAAAAGCTCCACCAGGATTTGCTGACTATATGCAGAGGGGGAGAAAGAAGGCCATACTTGTTTGCCTCAGTTCTGTGCCAATGAAGAGATCTGAGCTCGTGTCTCTTCCATCTACATAGCATAGCCAGCTATCTTTTATCATAGGAACTGGAAGTGGTCTTAGCTAATTTTACCTCCAAATTGTCTCTGTATTTTCTTCAACTACCACCCGAAGCAAATCTTTGTCGTCTCTGCCTGGATGACTCGAACAGCTGCCTCGCTGGGCCCCTGATGACATTTACCCCATTATTATCAGTTTACCACCAAACAGTCAGAGGGATCTTATACAAACACAATTCTCAATTTACCTGAGACCCTTCAAAGGCTTCTTACTACCCTTACAACAAAGCTGAAAATCTTGTAATACAGGCTACAAGGTCCTCTACGGCCTGGTCCATAATTCTCTGCCTCACCTCTATCACTACCTCTCTGTCTGTGCCCCATAGGCTTCTCGGTTCTGGAACTCCCAGTGGTCAAAGGCCCTCAGCAGATGCAGTCTCTGTTGTCTAGAACACATATCCCCTTCTCCTTCGCTCATTGGTGATGCAATTCACTCAACAAACACTGAGCACCTATTATGTGCCAGACACCTTTTAAGTCCCAGAGATCAGCACTGATAAAATACAATTCCTGTGCTCATGCAATTTAGATTTTTGTGGACAAAACAAGTAGTTAAGAAGGAAATTAAAAACACTGACAAATGAGAAATACATATTTGCTCCTTGGCCCACAGCTCCCCAAATCCTTGTATTTTCCTGAGTAATGGGGGTAACAGGATCATCTTATACAGGGGCTCCTAAATCCTTGGGGACTTCCTGAGGGACAGGAGCAGGTTTTATTCTACTGAGGTGATTCCTGGTGGGATCCTGGGCAGCCTCAGGATGGGGGCTGAGCACAGAAAGACCAAGCCAGAATCAAAAGCTTGGAACCTTCAGCCTCACCCACCTCCATCCTCCAGGAAAAGAAGGGGCCTGGAGATTGAATTCATAGTTAATCGTGCCTGCATGATGAAGCCTCCATAAAATTCCTCAACTCCGGGATTCAGAAAGCTTCTGGTCTCGTGATCACATGGAGGTACTGGGAGGGTAGCACATCTGAGGGGTGTAGACGCCGCAAGCATCCACCCTGCAACCGCATACCTTGTCCTATGCGCCTCTCCCACTTGGCTGCCCTGAGTTGTACCCTATATAACAAATCGTAAACAATGAAGTAGTCCTCTGAGTTCTGTGAGCTGTTACGGCAAATTGTCAGCCCTGAGGAGAGAAGTCATGGGAACCTCCTACGTATAACTAGTCAGTCTGAAGTAAAGGCAGCAGCCTGGGACTTCAGACTGGCATCTGAAGGGAGGGGCGTCTTGTGGGAACTGGATGCTAACACTAGGTAGATGAATGTTATGGCTTGTATTTAGATGTCCCCCCAAAGCCTCATGCACTTGTAAGTGGGGCTTTTGAGAGGTGGCAGGATGACAGGTGTGTGATACTGGGATTAAGAGTGTGTGATACTGGATTAGTTCACTAATTGGTGTATCACAGTTTTGGGAATGGATAATAGGAAGGCCTACCCTGGGTGTAGGTGGCATCACCCAAAAGGCTTGTAGCCTAGATGGCATAAAAGGGACAGAAAGAAGGCAGGTTACTGTTGCTTGGTGCTTCCTGTCTGCTCTGCCATGGACTGTTTCATCTCTGTGATGCCCCTTTGCCATGTCATCCCACCTTGGAGCCAACCGACTATGGACTGTATACTCTACAAACCATGAAATAAACCTTTCCTCCTTTAACTTGTTGGTATCAGGTATTTCGTCTCAGCAATGTGAAAAGCAACTAATACAATGGTGTAAAGACTGAATCATAGCATACTCAGATGGTATCTGCAGAGAACTGGGGAAATGTTTGGTATCAGAAAACCCTAAACATTTGGTGGCAGAAATGTTTTGAGAGCAAAGAAATCCTTTTTCACGTAGACCAAGTACTGCCAAGAGCAAGTAGCTGCCACCACATGGCCCTCCCCATACCCAGTTCCCAGCATGGCTATTTGCTTCTAAAGGTTGGTGAGAGCACACCCCTCTCTCCAGTCTGCTAGATGGTGTCTTACATAGCATAATCATGGGAGTGACATTCCAACACAGGGCTCATCTGTACTCAAAAGGAGGAAAGGTCACAAAGGCATTAATACTAACAATAGGGATCACCCTAAGGTCTATCTCTGGATTCAAGCAGCAGCAGATGGAGTGCCCTTTATTTTCTGTAAGAATCCTGGTCTCCTGTGGCAAGGGTGTTTGACGCTGGGCCAGGAAGCTGTGACTGAGTGGGCAAAAGAAAGGAAGACAGTGAGGTAGCCCCAGGCAGATCATGGAGGGCCTTGTGGGCTCTGGTAAGGAAACTGATTCACTCTTCCAAGTGATAGGAACACACTGGAGGGTTTGGAGCACTGTTGTGAAATGAGTCACTGTAAAAGGGTCCCTCTGGCTGTTGTGTGGACAAAAGGCTACAGGGACCACAGTGAAAGCAGGAAGTCATTAACAGGACCCTGGGTGGTCAGGCAAGAACCGCCTGTAACTTGGTGGACAGCAGAAGTGGTGGTATGTATATGTTCAGAAAGGAAAGTGGGCAGGATTTGCTGATGTACTGATGTGTGAGAGACCAGACTGTAAATGAGGTCTTAGCCTGGACTGACCTGCTGAATTCTCATGCAATCTCAAACTTTTAACTTAAAGGCTCCTCCTAGGGGAGGCCGTCACTGGCATCCCTGTAAGAAGGGCAGTGTCACCAGGCCTGCTCACTCCATTTTCTGCCAGCATGGAGTGTTTTGAGCCACTCAGGCATTTGTTTGGGTGAGGCAATAAAATCTACTGGGTGGCTGGGTGTGGTGCACATGCCTGTAATCCCAGCACACTGGGAGGCTGAGACAGGAAGATCACAAGTCCGAGTCCAGTCTCGGTAACTTAGTGAGACCCTATCTTAATAAATGAACAAACAGGCTGGAGATGTAGCCTAATGCAAAGGTCCTGGTCAATCCCCATTAAGGCAAACGAAACCAAAAAAACCTACTGGGAGCCAAGAGATGCTATTCTGCTCTCACCTATTTTTCCCCACATAATGGAATGTTCATACTCAACACGTGGCCAACAATCACACCCAGAAAGTTGCTATTATTACTGGCCCACAAGATCCATCTGCTATTATTACTGTGGTCCCAGAGGCTGGAGAAGTCTCTGTCATCTGCTCAATGTCAGTGGTGGGAGTGGAGTAGCTGGGATTTGAATCCAAGTCCCGCCCTGCACTAGGTTTCTGCTGCCTGATCTTCAAATAGGAGGGAAGGTGGGGCTTCGTGCCTAGTGAAGAAGATAAATCATTTGAAGTATACAAACAGGAAAGGTTGGGACAAGTTCCTAAGTATATGATAGTTACTCATCTGTAAAAAAATGTAGGCCTGTTTGTCATTTGATTGTTGTTGTTCACTTACACTACAGTCATCACCCACTACTTCCCTTAAGCAGGAAGGGACCTAGGAAGGAACAATTCAGGTTAATGTAAAAACAAAACAGGCAAAGCAACCCTGAGGAACTGTTTTTTAAACCAGTACAGTAGTAAAATTAAAAATAAAATCCTCTCTATCACCCTAGTTCTCCTGAAATTGTAAAACCGTTTCAAAGTCTTGCCTAATTTTCTTCATACTATTTTTTCAGTGTGAGATTATACACTTGCATGATGATGGGATTAATGCCAGCGTCCTGCCCTAGACTGGAAGCTCCATCAGGGCAAGGTCTGTATTTATCATGTGCCCAGCCACCAGTGGATGCTCAGATTGTAACTGCTGCATAAAGGGATACTGCTGTTGTCATCCTTGACTAGTTTTTAGCTAATATACAGTATGTAATATTAGAAAGCCAGTTAGGCAATATATAGTACGTGATATTATTTGGCTAAGTGACCTTTAAGAAAAAGAAGATGCAGTAAAGGTGAAACAGAGGAAAAGCAAGGTATGAAATATTCATTCCTGTATTATTCAAGAAGGTAAACAACAAAAATGCCAAGGAATGGAATTATTAAGCAATGATGCATCAATAAAATGGAATACAGCCAGGTGTGGAAGTGCACACCTGTAATCCAAGCCCTCTGGGAGGCTGAGAGAGGAGGACTGCAAGTTTGAGCCTGCCTGGGGCAACTTCGCAAAAATTTTTCAAGACCCTGTCTCCAGAAAAAAAAAAGGGGGGGGTGCTAAGGATGTAGCTCAGTGTGAAGGCCCTGTGTTCAGTCTCCAGTACTTCACCAAAAAAAAAGAATACACAGCCTAAAAATCACACTCATATGAATTCCATGCTTGTAGCTGGAATATTCAGACAAAAAAAAAAAAAAAAGTACGTACTTCGCCGGTTGGGGATTTAGCTAAGTGACAGAGCACCTGCCTAGCAAGTGCAAGGCCCTCAGTTCGATAGCCAGCAACCCTCCAAAAAGTATGTACTTCTCAAATTTGGTCGTGTGGGTGGGTAGAAAAGAAACTGACCTTTATGGCTAGTGAGATTAGAACCTAGAACAGGTATTTGCCAATTCTATACTCTGGGCCCTTCCCAGAGTCCGTTAGCTGCTGGAACCCGTTCTGGACCCCTGCCCTTCGGCCTGTTACCAGTGGTTAGGACAGGATCAGCAACCCCTACTGACCAAGATTTCGGTACTCGTGTTCCTCCAAGTTTCAGTGATGTCTCCTTTACTTCTCAGTCCCACCCACTACCCAACCAGGAAGCCCTACCAAGTGCAAACTCACTCATTCTTCCACCCACCCAATGAACACTTATTAAGACCTACTAAGGGCCAAGCGTTCTTCTAAATGCTAGATAAAAAAAAAAAACTAAACAGATACAGTCCTTGCTCTCATGAACGTTACATCTTAGGGAAAAAGCCACCCCCCCAATGAATAAATATAACAGGCTGTCTGCGCCTCCATTCTGTCACCACTCTGACTTCCAGCTGTTATTTCAGGAGCAGAGGTTCCGTGTCCTGATTAAAGTACCGTCGAGGCTACTCAGGACAGTGTTTCATTCCCATCGTGCACACGAAACCCTTCAGGGTCGCCCCTGCTTACCTTCCAGCTTCAGCTCCGGGCGCTCAAGATCCTGCTGGCGCAGACGGTTGCATGCCGGCCGCCTTTCTTCGGCTCGGAATCCCCCTTCTGCCCGCAACGCTCTGCCAGCCGCAGGCTCCATCCACCAAACAGCCTCCGGCCCGACGCGGCGAGCACTGGACAGCTTCCTGCCATCGTTGCAGCTCCTTGGAGGAACAGCACCCCGTCCCGTAGAACTCAGCACCCGTCACACAGTCCTACCACTCTGTACGCAGACACAGATTGCGCCTCGTTCGTCTCTCTGCCAAAGCACAGGCACCCGAGGACCTTCAGTTCGGTGAATGAAAGAGTAACGGCAGAACCACAAACACACTCTCTGAGCCTCCGGGACGCCTGCACTTCCGGGTAGCCGGAAGGTCGGCTCTGTAGGGCGTAACGGAGGTAGAAGGGCACCTCCGCAAGGTCTACTCTAGGAGGAGGGCTCGGTGGTCTGGAGGGCCTGAAGGTACGCGTGCGCACAGCGAGACTTCGGCGTCTGCGCAGTAGCAGCCCTCCGCGGGGAGGCGGGGCCTAGAGGAGCCCGGGACGGGACGTGAGGAGCACGCTGGCCCAACTTTGGTTAGAGCTACAGAGCGGTCTGTGACTTCAAAGAGGGGCTAAGTTAGCCAGGAGTTTAACTCAGTGGTTAGAGTGCTTGTCTAGCAAAGCGCTAAAGCCCTGAGTTTGATTCTCGGCACACACAAAAAAAAGGGGGGTGCCAAGCGGTAGCCAAGAAAAATATTTTTTTTTTTGGAGGGGTGGGGAGCTGGGGATCGAACTCAGGGCCTTGCGCTTGCTACCCACTGAGCGAAATCCCAAACCCTTTTTTTTTTTTAATGCAGCAGCAGCATGCTTGATCGTGTTTCTTCCGGCCCTCTTCTGTGAATCCTCACTGCAGCTGGCTGCATCTTAATGCTTTAAACTTCCATTCAGTGCCCTCCACCCAAGCCACTCACCTCAGAAGTTGAACCAACATACTGTGGCATGAAGACGGGAATATTGGAATTTATATATTGAGTTTCCTTTCTCGTTTTTAATTTTTATCTGTACATGTTTGTAGTACATGATTACATTCATCGTGAGGAGCTGGGACATGCATGTGAGGTTTTTTTTTTTTTTTTTTTTTTTGGTTCTTTTGCGACAAGGTCTCACTGTGTAGTTCAGGCTGGCCTTACACTCATGGCGATGGCGATCCTCCTGCCTCCACCTTCCAAGTACTGGGATTACAGGTGTGTGCCACCACGCCCAGCCACGTGACATTTATTAACGGAGTTTATTTTCAGATCTGTTATGAATAAAGTATTAGAGATAATAGTCGGGGCTGTTCTTGATCATTGCAATTACCATAATTTTATTTCTTTACAATTTAATAAGCTTTTCTGTGTTATTCTTTCTCCCTTTTGTTAGCTTTTGGCCATGTGGGGTGTTCACTGTTATCTGTACACTGATAATCTAACATTGCCCTAAGACTGGGTTCTGTGTAAGCCTGGCTCTGCTACTAGACTTGCTGTTCTTCTGTTTTTTCCCTTCCTGTTGGTCAACTTCCTGCTCTATTCATTTGGCTCCATTATTTTCTGTCTACTTTACCTTGTAATTTGGACCCAGAAGAATGATTTGATGACAAAATCATAAAGGCTTGCCAGGTGTGTTGGCAAACACTTGTAAGCCCAGCACTCTGGAAGGCTGAGGCAGGAGGATCGCAAGTTCCAGCACAGCCTGGGCAACTTAGTGACTTAGGAAGACCTTGTCTCAAAATTTAAAAATAAAGGTGGGGGGCTGGAAATGTAGCTCTGTGTGAAGGCTCTGGGTTCAATCCCCAGTGCTGAAAAAAAAAAAAAGCTAATTGTAAATAAACTTTGTGGTCAAGTACTGATAAGGGGCTGTTTTCTTGACCAGGGTAAGTAAAGAAATGACTGCCCCTACTGGTTTCCTTGAGACTACTTGATGGAAAATCAATGTGCATCAGTAATGTTCCATTTTTCACTTATTTTCCCTGAAGCTCAACAAATTTATCAATTTTTTACCAATTATAAGTATTAAACTGGACAAGAATCTCTGCAGTTGTATTCACTCGCTTATTCTCCTTTTCCTTTAGCAAATCGCTGGTAGAAAAATGAGTCTAGAGTTGACCTAGCTCTCAGGTAAGGACAGCATTCTTGGTCTCCACCTCCCCAAGATCTGAAAGGTAACAGTAATAATCGTTATAATTGTTATCTTTGATGGCATGGTAACTTTTTTTTTTTGAGACAGGATCTTGCTGTGTAGTTCAGGCTGTCCTTCAACATGCAGCAATTCTCCTGCCTCAGCCTCCTGAGTGCTGGAATTACAGGCATATGCCACCATGCCTGGCTGTATAGTGAATATTTAAATAAAAAATGTATTACAGTGAAAGACTTGTTGCTGTGAGTTCCCCTGAAAACTTCTGCTGCTTCAAACACACTTATCCCATCATTCTTTTTTTTTTTAATCCCATCATTCTTGTCACTTTTTTTTTTTTTTAACAAGTTCTCACTATGCAGTTCAGACTGGCCTGGAACTAACTATGTAGCCCAGGATGGCCTCGAATTCAGGGCGGTCCTCCTGCCTCAGCCTCCCAAGTGTGGGGATCACAGGCATGCATCACCGCTCTTGCCACTTTCTGAAGCAGTTCTGGAAATCCTCTTTCCTGAGTGTCTTTACAAAGTGTGATAAAAAATATGGTGAATGTTGCTGCCAAGGAATGCAGTGCCAGGAATGGCTCATGAGAATGTAGCTCCTCATGGTCTCCATTAGCCTCTCCTTCGCCAACCACCCCAGGTAATTATTGTCTTACTAAAATCAGAGTGCAGAGCATTCAGACACAGATCCAGCATACTACTTCTGAGTTCCAAGCTCCTAAGTATTTGAGACATGCAGCATTGTTCAGTTCTTTCAAGGTCATCCTGAAGGAATTGCTCATGAGATGCTATCAAGAAATAGATCTGCAGTAAAATAAACTCACCACCTGGGCATTAGGCTGGAGGACTACCCTGGGCATTACTGAGGCATATTTCTGGGTGTGTTTTGGTGGGCCATGGAGATGTGACCTTGGGTTCTATGTCTGGTCCCACACCCCTTCCTCTCTGGCTCTGTTCCCCTGCTCTGCTTCCTGGACATCATGAACTAAGCAGCCTAGTTCCACCACACCCTTCCGCCATGATGTTCCTGCCTTGGAGCCAGCTGGCCATGGACTGAATACCCTGAAACCATGAGCTAATTTAAACCTCTCTTCCTTTAACTTGTGGATGTTGGGTATCGTGTCTCAGCAATAGGAAAGCCTACTAATGCACCACCACTACAAGAATACACACGATAATCCTATCTGTCAATTAGAAAATTCCAAGTCAATTTTATAGGAGTGTCTTATGTTCAACTCTCGAGTTTTTTCCATTGTTTACCACGAGTAAAGTTGCTAAGTATCAGCGGCAAATACTGTCATGCTATCCTGGCACTAAGAAACACTTTTCCCTTAAGCCTGGAAGCAGCACTGCACAGTTATCCAACCAATATTTCCCTTTTCCTTCAACAGGGCATTGGTCAGATTTACATTTTCTGCATGTGAGGCTGGAGTGGGAAGAAGACAGTGGCTGAAAAGCCGAAGCGAGACCCCCCATCGCTGCATTGAGAAGATGCTTGTGGGCTGTTGTACACACAGCGTTCTGTGTCTGGGCCCATCTGGGATCAGAGCAGCAATGGGAAAACTTCCCGGGAGAAAATGCAGTCCGTGCTCAGTGGTAATCATGCACCAGGCACTTTCTGGGGAAAAGAAACTCCACAGGAACTTAGCAGCATTCAGGACACAACCAAAATTATAGGATGGGCTGGAGATTTAGCTCAGTGGTTAGAGTGCTTGCCTCGCAAGTGCAAGGCTCTGAGTTCGATCCCCAGCACCAAAAAAACCCCCCAAAAACCAAAAAAAACACTACAGGATTTCTGCTGGAGATCAAAATCTTTGCCTGTAATGAGCGTGGGAAAACTTTTACGTCTCATCAAACAGCACAGACTTCCCACTGGAGAGAAGCATATGGATGTGAGGAATGTGGAGGGCGTTCACTGAAGTCCAATCCTCTAGGCACAGAGATATTGGAAATGGAGAGACATCCTATAGAGGCAGTAAGTACATGTGGGAAAACCTCCAACTAGAGGCCAAACCTTGGATAATGTTCTGTTATTCACACAAGAGAGGAAAACAGTCAATGCAAAAGAACTTCCAGGAAAAACAAAAACTCATTCAGAATATGGTAATTCTTTTTTTTTTTTTTTGAGACAGGGTCTCACTATGTGGCATAGGCTGGCCTTCGACTCACTGTGTACCCTGGGCTGGCCTCAAACTCAAGGCGATCCCCCTGCCTCAGCTTCCTGAGCGCTGGGATTACAGGTGTGCACCACCAAGCCTGGTTGATAATTCATTTTGGAGGGACACCTTTGAATGTTTTGAACATGGGAAGTCTTTTATTTTGTTCTCACACCTTTTTCAAAATCAGTCAGTGTATTTACACTAGGCAGGAAACCAGATAATCATCAAGGGAGGGGAGGAGTCTTCAGGGGCCCCAGGGCTACTCAGGCACCAGAGAACTGGGTAGAGACAGGCCTGTGTAATGTCCGCCAGAGGTTTCCAGCTGGTGCCTGTGCCTGAGGCAGTGCGGGGTCCCCTCCACGCACGAACAAAACCAGACAAGTGCAGCCTGTGTGGCAAAGCATTCTGGGAAAGTGGGAAACCTCTTCAGCACCAAGTAACTCCTACTAGGGGAAATCAACCTGTTTGTCCAAAGCCTGCAGGAAAGTGTTTGGAAGAAGCTCAGCCCACTCTCTCTCATCAGCAGTGAGTTGCTACTGACGAAGAAAATGTGTAAATGCAAAGAATATGGGAAAGTCTCCAGCTGACCCAGCCCAGCTGAGCATCTGAGAATTCATACTGGCAAAGAAAGCCGCAGGTGCGAAGAGGGTGGCAGAGCTTCTAACACAAGTTCCCCTCTTATGTATTAGATCCTGAGAATTCACCGTGAAGAAATGAGCCTGGACAGCAATAAAGAAGAATAAACTTGCATCATTGGTAGGAAAATGGATGCACCTGCAGACCTTAATGCTAAGTGAAATAAATCGACACAGAAGATTAAACGTTGCATGGCTTCTCTCATATGAGAACACAGAATAGAAATAATCTGAAGAACAAAATCGAAGGTAGATGACAGGAAACAGGGAGGTAGACTTTGAGGAAATGGGAAGATGGGAGGGAAAGGGGGAAGGGGAAATGAAAATGATCCAGTATATATACCAATTCCTAAGGTGAATAGCATTATTATGTACTGCAAACATAGACTTACTAAAAAATTTAAAAAAAGGAGTTTGAAGAACTATTCTGGAAACACTGAAAGTTTACTAAACATCAGGACATTTTTTATACCAAAGATCAGTTCTGAGGATATAAGATTTTTCATGTGCCCAGTTATGCTTCATTCTGAAGTTACTCTGTCCTATCCAAGCAATCTATTAGTGCCTTATACTTCTTTAATTCCACAGTTTAACTCATGGTCATATAGTTTTTTCATGGTCATGTATTTTGATTTGTGTGAGGTTTTCTACCATACCATGAGGCCTTTGGTACAGATTTATTAAATCTAAGAAGTAATAAATGCAGGAAACAGACTTTGTAAGTTCAGAACTCCACAGGACATGGAAGCTTGAGGGCTGAGTCAGAAGAATGTGTTCTGAATGCTGTTATGGTTTGCATATGGTTTCATTCCCAAAGGTTCATGGGCTGGAAGCTTGGTTCTCAATGTAACCACCTTGAAAGGTGATGAGACCTTTAAAAGGCAGGGCCTCACAGGAGGTGGCTGGGTCATTAATGCTGGTCTAACAGAGTCAGTCTTGCAATGATGGCTTAGTTCCCAGGAGAATGACCCCGGCCCCTCTCTACTCTTGCTTCTTCCATCACCACGTGAGCTACACTTGTGTCAGGGGATGGGATCTGCCATATCAAAAGTTCCTCGCCAGCCGGCTACAGTGGCATACGCCTATAATGCCAGCATTTGGGAGGCTGAGGCAGGAGGATCACAAGTTTAAACCCAGGCTGGACCATTTAGCTACTTGGCAAGACTGTCTCAAAAATAAAATATAAAAAAGGGGCTGGGCATGTAGCTCAGGGCGAAGGCCCTGAGTTCAATCCCTGATACTGAAAGGGGGGAGTAAATTAGGAAGATGCCTGTATGATAAATGCTGTGTGTTTGTTTCATATTAAAATCTTAGAATTTTATAGCAAGAGAGATCAAATATCTTTAATTCAGCTGCTCATTTTTTCAAACGATGAAACATGATAAAAATAGTAAGGTAATCGTCTCCAACTGTTCCAGCTAATAATGGCAGACCTCCTGGGCCTCTTGATTCTCAACCCACAGCGATTTTCCTCTACACCCATCATCTCTTTAGATACTGGGTGGGTCAACTTTCTAGAACAGTCTCTTTGATGCAGAAGTTTCTGTCTCTGAGAAAAAGTCAGGTAGCTCAGTCTCTCACAGGAATGCCTACTTGTTCAGAAGGTCCCTCCATACAAAAGACGTCCCCTCCCCACCCCTTGAAAGTGCTCAGACGGCAGCCAGGATGTCCTGAAGGCCACTGTGACTCAGACCTGAGTGGAGCTGCTTCCTCCCAAAAGTAAGATCCCATTGAACTGGGCGCCTCTGAGGACAAGCTATGGCACTGATCCTTGCTCAGTATCAGAATTGTTAAGGTATTTTTAAAACGCGGAGACTTTTATTGATTTAACAGTTGAGACAGGATGAACACAATGGGCTCTCACTTAGATCCATTTTTATATATTTGGAAGGCTTTATTCAACACTGAACAAAAAAGCCGGCACTTTATGAATGCGATGGGCGGATTATGTCCCCCCTCCGCCCCCACATCTGTGTTGAAGCTCTGACCTCCAGTGCCTCAGAATAGACTATATTTGGAAAGAGGGTCTTTAAAGAAGGTAAAGTTACAATTAGGTCATTACTGTGGGTCTTATGAGAAGACTTGTGTCCCCAGCTACCCAGGAGTCTAAGGAAGGAGGATCCCAAGTTTGAGTCCAGCCTGGGCAATTTAACAAGACCCTGTCTCAAAATAGACTAAAACAAGTTTTTTAGGGTTGTAGAAATAGATTGGTGGTAGAGTGCCCAGGGTTCAATCCCCAGTACCACAAAAATAAAACGGAAAAATCAAATGGGTGTGATGGTGCACACCTGTAATCCCAGCACT
Organism: Hystrix cristata; assembly: GCA_004026905.1. NCBI lineage: Eukaryota > Metazoa > Chordata > Mammalia > Rodentia > Hystricidae > Hystrix > Hystrix cristata. The sequence continues at coordinate 134,578 of PVJO010000949.1, read as the reverse complement.
TGGGAGGCTGAAGCAGGAGGATCACTTCGAGTTCAAGGACAGCCTGAACTATATAGTGGAACCCTGTCTCAAAAAAAAAAGAAAAAAACAAACAGAAAAATCAAACCAAATGAAAGCAACTGGTGTCCTTCTAAGAGGAGGCAATCAGGACACAGACACACACAGGCAAGAGGGAGGCCAAGGACAGATGCAGGGGAAGAAGACCATTTACAAACCAAGGAAAGAGGCCTCTGAGGGTGTGAGTTCTGCCAAAACCTTGATCTTGGATTTCCAGCCTCCAGAACTTTCGGGAAATACATTTCCAGCCTGTGGTCCTTTCTTAGGACAGCCTCTGCAAATGAATGTGACATGGACTAACACTAACCCTAAGGCCAGACTGGACTACACAGTGAGACCCTGTCTCAAAACAAAAACAAAAACAAAAACAAAAAACAAAAAAATCATTTCCGGTTGAGAACTGACAGCTTAGCCTCCAGTCCCAGGGATTTGCTCCTATTTTTTTCTAAAAGGCCAATGATTTTACATGACACAGTACATCTCTCAACCATTTTAATTTCTGTACAAGGTCTGAGGTTTAGGCTGAGGGCCAATTTTTTGCGCATGTATGTCCAACTACTCTATAATGCCATTTGTTAAAAGATCCTCTCTCCTTTCTTGACTTGTTCTCACACCTTCATCCAAACCCAGCTGGAGATATCTGTAGGTGCTTGTCTCTGCACTGTCTTCTGCTCCATCCATCTCTGTATCTGTCTGTGATTTAGGTGTCTGTCTTTCTGCCTACCTGCGTTGTCTTGGTTACTGTAGCTACAAAGTAAGCCTGAAAGGCAGATAGCGGATACCTTCTGCTTTCTACTTTTTCAAAATTGCTTTTCAGCTATGCTGGTTTCATTGTGTTTCCATATATTTTAGAATAAGCTTGCCAGTATCTACAAAAAATTCTTGTTGGGTTTCTGACAGGAATTACATCAAGTCTCTAGGTCACCTTGGGAACTGACATCCTTCCCATGTGACGTCTCCCAGCATAGGCGCATGAACTTCCTTCTTTATTAGAATTTTTGAGTTTTCAATGTATAAATCCTGCAGTGTTTTGTCAGATTTATACCTAAGTACTTAACTATTTGATTGCTTATAAATGTTACTTTTTTAATGTTACTGTTTTAAAATGATGGTTTCCACATGTTCATGGCTAGTATATTGACATACTATTCATTTTTGTATGTTGATCTTGTATCCTGAGACCTAGCTAAACTCACTTTTCTAGGATTTTTTTCAGTACTGGGGTTCGAACCCAGGGCCTTGTGCTTGCTGGGCAGTTGCTGTATCACTGAGCTCCGCCCCCAGCCCTGATGCTTTGTGCCCAGGGGAGAGAGAAGATCATGGGTGGAGACAAAATCAAGCAATGTAATCCACTATTTTAACATACTTGCTAAAGGCAAACCGCATGCTCATGTGAATTGACTTATTTGCAGTACTGGACATTGAACCCAGGGCCTTCACACTGAGCTACATGCCCAGCCCTTTTTCATTTTGTATTTTGAGACAGAGTCTCATTAAGTTCCCCAGGCTGGGCTTGAACTTGCGTCTTTGTCTCTGAGTGATGTTGGTCTCTAATCTTTGCGTCTAATGTCAAGAGTAATACTGGTCTCCTGAGTTAGGAAGTGTTCCCTCTTCTGTTTCCTGTGTAAGATGCCCTTAATGCTTCTTTAAGTATGAGTTTAATCCTCCAGTGAAACTCTCGAGGGCTGGAGATGGCCTGGCTGAGTGTGAGAAAAGAGTTAACACAAAGGTCTCTTTGTCTGACCCTCTGTAGCCATGGTGATGACCTTTGGTCTCTCTGAGGACCCAACTTGGGAATATTAGCACAGCTACTGGATAAGATGTCATTCTCTATGCCTTCTTCACAGGAACCAGCTTCCTGGCATGTTTAAAGTAAACATAAATACTCACGATGCTCAAAAAGCCAGGCGTAGTGGTACATGTCTGTAATCCCAGCACTCTGGAGCCTGAGGCAGGAGGATCGCCATGAATTCAAGGCAAGCCTGGGCTGTATATATTGAGTTCAAGTCCAGCCTGAACTACATAGCGAGACTACCTCAAAAAAAAAAAAAATGATTCATGGTGCCCATCTTCGTGTGCCCACCTGGTGCCTGGGTTGGGGCTGTGTCGGTGACCTGGCAGGGGTGTGACCAACTTTTGTTAACTTTGTTGTTTTTATGTTTTTCATTTCAGTTTGACTCTAGGATTTAAGTGGGAGTTCTGGCCAAGGACGTCTCACACAACTCCCCGCAGTTTGCTCCTGAAAAAGATGTGTCTGTGCCGTTCCCAAGAGAGATGACAAGAGTGTGTGCACTGACCCTGCCGGCCTTCTCCTATTTATATCCTCCTCCTGTGGTTCCTACATTGTGTCCTTTTGCTGTGGCAGATCTTAGCCTAGAATATAGCTTCATATGGAAACGTGGGGGTCCAACAGCTGTGTGCAGCCATTAAGAATAGAAAGTAGACTTTTAAAAATAGAAACACAATTTTTAAAATAGTTACTTCCCAAATTAATATTGGGTTTTGTGGTTTTCAAGGAATTGGCCCATTCCAGCCAAGTTATTGAATTTATATGAGTGGAGTTGTTTTTATTGTATTCCCTTATTAGCTTTTTGAAGTTGGCAGAGTCTGTAGAGGCAGCCAAGCTATTTCTTTCTTGTTTGTTTTGTACTGTGGCTTGAACCCAGGTCTTCACAGTGAGCTACATCCCCAGCCCTTCTTAATTTTTTTTTATCTTGGGATAGGATAGGGTCTCACTAAATTGCTAAATTACTCAGGCAGAAATCAAACTTATGATCCTCCTGCCTCAGCCTCCCAGAGTGCTGGGATTACAGATATGCACTACGATGCCTGGCTCCTAACCTACTCTTGATATTGGTAATTTGTGTCTTCTTCTTCTTCTGTCTTGTTAGAGCTTTGTCAGTTTTATTATCTTTCAAAGGGAACCTTATCTATTTCATTAACCTTGTCATTTTTGTGTTGTTTTAATGATTTTCGTTCTTCATTATTTCCTTTATTTTTTTTTTAATTTCCTTACGGTAGGAGCTTTTGAGTTGTGATCTTCCTGTAAACATTTAAGCTATGAGTTAATTCCAGACTCCTTTAGTTTTGTCCTACAAATTTTGACCTGTTGTGTTTTCATTTTCATCTGGTTTAATGTGATTTTTTTCTCCTGAGTCAGGGTCTTGCTATGTAGCTCATGCTGGCCTTGAACTCACTGTGAAGCCCAGGCTGATCTAGAACTCTGGAGGTCCTCCTGCCTCAGTCTCCTGAGTGCTAGGACTACAGGCATGCACCACCACACTGGGCTAATGTGATTTTCATATTTCCCTGAAGAGATTCTCTTTGACCTATAAATTCTTTTTTTTTTTTTTTTTTTTTAGTGTATGTGCTGCGGAAGCGAGCACTGACCTATAAATTCTTAAGAATTATGTTGTTGGGCTGGGGATTTAGCTCAGTGATTAGAGTGCTTGCCTTGCAAGCACAAGGCCCTGAGTTCGATCCCCGGCACCACAAACAAAACAAAACAAAACAAAAAAAAAGAATTATGTTGTTTACTATCCATGTGTTTAGAGATTTTCTTAAAGTTTTTTGTTATTGACTTTTAATTTGATTCCATTATAGTCAGATATCACACTTTGTATTCTAATTCTTTTGGATTTACAGAGGTTTGTTTTATGACCTAGGATATGATCTTTGTTTTAGTCACTGTTCTCATTGCTGAGACGCAACACCAGGGAACCGTGATTTAAAAGAGGAGAGGTGTAGTTTTGCTCACAATTGTGAGAAGATTCATTCCACATGTGTTGGCTCCAAGACAGAAGGGCAGGTGGAGGGTTTGGCGGAGGACATCTGCTCACATCACGGCAGCCAGGAAGGAGAGAGTGAAGGGAGGAGCTGGGGAGCAGGACAGACACTCTTTGTCTGGTCAATCAAGAAGAGTGTGTATTCTGCTGTTGCTAAGTGTTGTGTAAGTATCAGTTATGTCCTGCTGCTTGACAGCGTTCCTGTCATGTATATCCTTGCCCACATTCTGAGTAGTAAAGAATTCTATCTGCTGTTGAGAGAATGGTATTAAAATCTCCAGCTATTACTGCAGAGTCCTTTATTCCTCTTTTCAGTCCTATCAGTTTTGCTTTATTTCAGAGTTCTGTTGTTTGTTGCATATGCATTTAGGAATGCTGTGCCTCCTTGGCAGGTCGATCAGCATGTAATGTCCCTCTGTGTCCCTGATGGTTTTCTCTGCTGTGAAATCTACTTCATTTGATATTAATACAGTCACTTCTGCTTCCTTTTGATTAGTATTTTCATGGTGTGTCTTTTGGATCCTTTTACTTTCAAAAACTACATATATCTTTATATTTGAAGTGAGTTTCTTGTACACAGCATATAGTTAGGTCATATTTTAAAATCTGCAGTCAATCTTTGTCTATTTCTTTCTCTCTCTCTCTTTTTTTTTTTCAGACTGGGTCTTGCTATGCAGCGCAGGCTGGCCTCGAACTCACAGGGATACTCCTGCCTCAGCCTCCCAAGCCCTGGGATTACAGGCCTGCACCATCATGCTTGGCTTTCCTCTAGCAAATTCTCAACTGTGGCAATTAATTTTGCTGGGTCTATATTTTTCCAAATATTCCGTCTTATGTTAACTTCACCAATATGGAGCATTTATGTGGCAAAGGAAAGATGAATAAAAAGGCATGATTCGAGAGGCCAGTTGTCTAATACTTTCATACACCCAAAATTATTGACCTAATGAGGCCTTTGAGCACTAGTACAACAGCCATTTTTAGGGAAACCTAAAAGTGCATGGAGCAACATGATCAATGGAATTATTCTAAATGCTTTGGTTATCAGATCAAAGAGAGGATCATTTCCGTTTTCTCTAAAAAGCTTATTTTAGAAAGAAACCTGCATCTCACACATAATTTCCCCACATTTCTCTTGAATTCACAAAGGAAATCACAATTGCTAACATTATGTCTTTTTTTTGTCCTAGGGCTATTTTTAGAGCGGAGAGAAAGGCAGAATATCGTTTCTTTGTGCAGGCTGCAGTACATCTAGGCCCGCGCAATCTCCAGTCTTGAGATATGGGACATATTTGTTACAACTGGCATTTGTTTCATTCTGATTTCTGAATATGACTAATTATGAAGCGATAACGATGGCTTTTTTACAAGATGGTTCCAGGAACACACTGTAGGGAAAAAGGGTGACTCAAAGGAGGACGCTGGCTACTGTGGAAATGGGATCGATATTAAGGAGCTTTTGTGCAGCCCCTGACATAGCGAACACAGTTCCCCATTATGTTGTTTTCCTCTCATCCTTTTTCATTTTATCCAATATCTTGTCTATGTAGACAGCTGGCCACATTAGGGCCTCAAAAAGATATTTTTCCATCTCTGAATGACGCTTACCAGCTCCAACTTATCTTTTCCCCCCACTACGAGCATTTGGAAAAAGAACTGTAAAGAGAGGGCTCATTTTATCAGATATTAAAGCAAATTATAAAGTAAAATAATTACTGCAGAAGGTCCAGAAAGACAGTGGTTCAACAGAGAGCCAATTTAAGGAACTTCCTAAGAAAGGTGGCATTTCAGGGTGGCTGGGAAGAGTCACCAGGTGGCATCAGGACGACTAGTTAATCATAGGTGGGAGGAGGAGAGTTGGCTCTTATTCCACTTGCATCCGAGACTTAAATATTAAAAAATCATAGAGTGCTGTTGAAAAGGGCTACCATGCCGGGTGTGGTGGTGCACAAATGTAGTTCCAGCTACTCGGGAGGCTGAGGCAGGAAGGATTGCTTGAGCCCAGGGGTTTGGGACCTGAATAACACAGTGAGACTCCACAGCCAATAAAACAAAGCAAAACCTTAATATTTAACAATTTTGAATTGGTAAAAGACAAATTTGGGAGAGCATCTGCCCAAATCAACACAAGGACCACATGAAAATAAAATGCAGCAAAGGATGCCTAATCTTAGAGGAGATGTGAATAGCTTCTCAGCCCTGAGAGTCCAGACCAAAGTGGATGCTCCGGCACGAGTGGTCCGGGCAGCTCCCTGCACCTCCTGGGCCACGGTTTGCATGTGGCCTCCGCCACCCAGCTGCCAAGAGGGCTGCTTTGCCCTCAGACATCGCCCGGGATCCTGGATCCTGGATCCCGGGTCGGGCTGGGACAGGAAGGAGGATGGGGAGGGAAGAGATGCAAGGGAAACAGGGAAGGGGCTGCGCCCGCTAATAAACTTCTTTGGAAGCCCAAATCTGCTTTTATCTCATTTGCTAGAATTGTCCCATGGCTGTCTGGGAGTGTGGGGAAGTGAGAGTTGTTTTTAACTTTTCATTGTATAAAAAGTACACAAATCATAAATACACAACCTGATGGATTTCGCACAGTGAACACGCCCACGTGGTCAGTATCCAGATGGAGAAACAGGATTAATCTCCTAGCAACTCCCTTCTTGTCCCTTGTCCCTTCCCTCACAACAGAAGGTGTTTTTTCTTTTGTTTTGTTTAGTTTTTTGAGACAGGGTCTCACTGTGTAGTTCAGGCTGTCCTTGAACTCACTTTGCATTCACAGCGATCTTCATGCCTCAGCCTTCTGAGTGCTGGGATTATAGGTATGCACCACCACATCCATTTGTCTAAGACATTTTCATGTCCTTCAGAAGAGAACGGCTGAAACATTGCCTGGAATGAGGTAGTCCTCATGAGGTGCTTGCCCAGGGCCCGGTGTTTGCAGGTCTGTGAATACAGAAGCATCCTAGCATGTCTTTTCAGGGCCTCCATCCCATGAGTGTGGGAAATATGTGAAAAATTTGCAATTCAACTTACATTTTTAAGAAGTGAGATAACTCGCAAATCAGATATGTGTGGCCAAGTCTTGGGCCAAGGTTCAGAGTTTATTCACTATCACAGTATGCATAATGATATTGGACTGTTGCGAATCTAGGCAGTTTTCCTTGAGGCTCCATCCTATTGAACCTGAGAATGTTCATTTTAGAGAGAATCCCTGTGGATATGGGAGACTCTTCAGCATTCCTACCAGGTACTGGCTGCTTCCTGCACAACAGAAACAACCAGTGCGATAAATGTGAGAGGATGCTCAAGAAAGCAAGGGCGTGCAACATCAGAGATACACACTGGAGAAAAAAATGTACGCATGCAGTGGGGAGAAAAGAGAGCCTTCAGATAGTGCTCCCAGCTAATTGGAAATCTGAGGTTCTGTAGCAGAGAGGAGTCTGGGGGTTTTGCAGCAGAAAAGACGCAGAACTTCTGGTCAGATTTCTACCCTTAGGCGATGTCAGAGAACTTGACTGGGACTAAACTGGTCATGCTATGAATACGCAAAACCGTGAGTGTGCTGAACACCAGATCATACACCCCCGGAGAGGGGCGGTGACTGCAAACCACGTAGAAAATCACCCGGGATGGCTGAGTGCTTTCTCATCACTGGAGAATTCACAGGAAAGGAAGGCGCTCCATAAAGACCATCATCAGGCCACTTCATCCCGGAGAAAAACTCTGATGAGAAGGAGCGGGGGAAAGTCTTGGTTCTTCTCATTATTGGATTTCTGAGACTCCTAAGTGATATCCAGCCAAACCTTCTGGGCAAATTCAGGGTCGATTAAGTGCCACACTACAGCACCAATCCTATTACCATGCATGGACTTACTTTTTTTTTTCTGATTTTACCCCAAAAAGAACTTCTATTCATTTCTCTGATTATCTAAAGGATTTTTATTTTTGTCTCTAATGACTCCTCTTACTTTTTTTATAAGCTTAAATTCATCCTACTGGGTACGCACCACATTTCTATTGAATGAATGACATCATAAATAGGCTTACATGACTTTCCTGGCTTTGGCCTTTGGGGACAGGACCCCACGTGGAGGGAGCACAGGACCGCACTGAGAGGGGTGGGCTTAGCAGCAGAAGTGGTCATAACTTCTAACATCATCGTGATATCTAAGGCTGGACCTGTAGATTTGATGACCTGCGAGGGCCAAATTCTACACTGCTGAAGATTACTCTGAGATAGGAAATGGGGTGGGTGGCTTTTCTTGGGACCCAAATGGAACAATTTGCATTTGTCAGATATATCTAGAAGATGCCAGTCTAGTCTGTTTTATATTTTAAAGAACGGAGTTTCACAGAGGAAGAGCTAGGGAAGGGAAGAATCAGGCTAATTTCTTGCGTCAAAAAACCATGAAACAACAGGAAGCTGCACGGAGGGGAAGCTAACCTGGTCCTCATTCACCGACTGCTCTCTTGCCTGCCAGTCTCACTCCCCTTCCTAGACTAGCAGTCTAAGTCTCCCAAAATACACCCTCGCCTCCCACTACCTTAACTCCCCAATTTCGTTCGAAGTGACTCAGGTCTTGTGCATTTCTGGCTCTTTCCTGGCTTTACTTGGAAAAGACAGAGAGAAAAGGTAGATGGGACCGGGTGGGGCAAATGAAGATGGAGAAACTGAGGACTGCCATACAAGGCAATGAACAGAGGGCTGCAAGTCAGGGGACTCTGTTCCCAAGATGATTGAAAACATCGTCGAGGCTGGCTAGAGAGTAAGGCCTAGGTGCCCACAGTTTGGTTCCAGCTGCCACAAACTTCTTCACTTACTACAGAGACCTCGAAATGTCCAGCTGTGGCTGCTGGCCTCTCTCCAGAACTTACCTAACTTCCTACTCTTTCCATGGCTTCTGGGCCCTTGCTTAGGCTCCGGATCTCAGTCACTGAGCCCTTCTTAACTTGTTCTTCCTAAACTTCATCACCAAACCTCTCTTAGAAGACTCATACTCAGACATCTAGAGACCTCCTGAATATTTTTCCTTCCTTTCTATCCAGGACTTGGGACCAAGAGCTGGGATTGGCCTGTGGGCTGTGTGACCAATTCTGAGTTGCATTTCCTACCACCTCAGAACACGTTCTCTCATCAGTGCTTAGGTGTATTTTCCACTTGGCGCTGAGCAAGAGCTAGAGGGCACCAGCGGGCGCCAGGGGCAGATGACAGAGAGGTCTGAGAAGAGACTAGAAATGCTTCAGGCTGCAAGGAGCCGAGATCTGCTGAGAAAACAAAGGCCTTTAATTTATATAGCTGTCACACTGGAAGCTGGTGGTTCCAGGATGGGTATAGGCGGCTCAACAATGTCATCAGGGACGTGCGCTCCTTCTGTGTGTCATTCTGCCTCAACAGCCTGGCTTTCCCTTGGGTCGCGTGGTTTCATGGACTCAAGATGCTCCCCCCTATTTCCCCACAGTTCCCTGCAGCACTAAGTCACATGCTTCTTAAGCCAAGAGACAGCAAAGAGAACACGTAGTGAGTTTGCTACAGTGACACACACGGCTGAGGCTGGACCAAGAGGGCTGCAGGTGGAAGGGCGGCTTTGGGGCTACCTCTTGCCAAAAACAAGCCTATTTTTCTCTCCACCATAGCTTGTTCTGTTTTTCTTTATTCAAATTTTTTCCCTCAGTGGAACTGTGGGCCGCACACTGGCCCACCTGGGCCCTGCTGGCTCTTGCGACATCTTGTCACACACCGCCTAGATGAGCTCCATTTTGGCTCAAATTTCCCAAAGGGGAAACATGATAGTCTGGCTTTCTTTGTTTTTGAGCCATATGACTTTGAAAGTCACCGGCCAGCCCGTACTGGGTCCTAACCAAATGAACTGTGCACATGCCTGAAGGAGTCCCATGGTACCACACGGCCACCAGGGCAGCAGGACTGGGGACAGACAGGCAGAGGGGAGCCCAGTGGAGGGCACCAAAGAGAAGTATGGAAGGCAGGCTGCTTTCATGGAGTGGTCCACAGAAGGAATGGAAGTGCAAAGGCCACTGAGGACACTTTGGTCCTGGTGGATGCTACCAGGAGTGGAAGAATTTGCTAGAAGACACAACGAAGACCCCATCTCCAGCCATTCCAACCAATCTCGTGGTCTGGGCCCAGTGGGGCAGAAATTAATCATAATACCAGACTTGTGGAATTGAGAGCACAGTCAGATTCCCAATTCCATGACCTGAGGTTCCCCAGTCCCCACAGCGGAGATTCCATAACTGCTGGCGGGAAGCCTCCTGTCTCAGGAATGGGACTTCCACAGGGGTGGACGTGCTCATTGTCTGTGAGACCCGGTCTCTTGGAAATCTTGCTGCAGCTCTGACAGGCTCAAGAAGAGATGGCGCCAAGTCCCAGTTAGAATGTGGACTGGTAGTTCGGCAAGTGGAACTAAAAATCCCACAATGCAAAAACCAGAACTACTGACGACAAAGATAGGGGACAGACCTGGACTTGAGTCCTGGCTCCTCTACTTATTAGCTGTGTGACTTCAAGCAAGTGATTGAATCTCTTTGCATCTTACTTCCTTCATTTGTAACACAAGGGCAGAAACACACCTGTCTCAAAGGGTTGTGGGAAAGATTAAATGAGATACTGCATGTGACACACTTGGCACAGGGGACACTACATGCATACTGGTTACTAGTAACTCACTAACTAATTGACTTTTCTGGTTGGGAAGACAAGTGCTGTCCTCATAGTGGGGAGTGGGGGTGGGGAAAGGGATAGGGTGACTTGACTTTACAGCTTTGCATCTAAATCCGGTTTCTTGAGCAACTTCCCGAAAGCCTTTAGGAGGCCCTCCCTAGCTCCCTGGGAGGGACCGGTGTAGGATCACCCATCCTCCGCCAGACCTTTGCTCCCTTCCAACAGTTTTTACTCCATTACCCACTTTGATCTTTTCTATCTGTTTTTCTCATATCTTATTTGCTGTGGCCTCAGGCCAGTCATTGCCAGGGTAATCTGAGAGAATATTCTGGAGACTCACTATAAATGACGTTCCAGCTATAAACTGCCAGGAGTGGAGCACATAAAGACAATAACAGGCTGTCTGCCGTGGCCCAGATAAGCGGGTGAACATGTGGCCTCTGGTAAGCTGACAGCGGCAGCTGGCAGGCCCAACCTCCCTCCTCTCCTCAGCATGGAGCTCAGACCTGCCACCTGCTCAGCAAGTCCACATGACCGTTCTTACTGTCCTGCCACGCTCAGGGCTGGCCGATGTGCTTTTAAAGTAAGTTAGAAAAGATCTCCAAGCTATATAAAATCCTGGATCCAGACACAGAATTTGTCCCTATTTTTCAGGGGAGACACAGATTTTATAACTAACAAGAGGAAAGAGGCCTTTTCTGCACTTCCTGCGTGAGACCCGAAACTTAGCCATATGCCAAAGGGATGAGGTCATGAGGCAAAAGGGAACACGGTACAGTTATTCACCTCTGTCCTCCGGGTTCCCTCCATGAGCTCCTGGTGGCTTCGTTACTTCGGAGCGCATATCTGCTCAGGAGGTACTCCGCGAATACCTCTGTAGCCAGAGGCTAAGCTAGGCCCGGGCAGCAGCGACAGGCTAAGACACAGGCCCTCCCTTTTTTTGCCTCCCTGTACCTCCGGAAGCAACATGGGTCGCCAGCATCTCTACTGGAGTCACCAGAAGAAATTCAACCAGGGCTCTTGCTCTAGCAGCACCTGCTCGCGCCCACAAGCTCTGATCCGGAAGTACAGGCTGATCCGGAAGTGCAATCTGATCCGGAAGTGCGGTCTGAACGTGCACCGCTGGTGTTCCCGTCAGTCTGCTGTCGGCTTCTTCAAATTGGACCAAGTGATCTTCCTCGGATGGATTATCCAGGACGGACATACACTCAAGGAAAGAGACCATGCTAACTCTCTTTGAACATAAAATAAAAAATTTAAAAGCTTTAAAAAAAAAAAAAGACAGTCCCTGTTGAAGAGCGCCAGGCGGTCCATCAGCCAGGCTTACTTGACTGGCACCTCAGCAGCAATACTGATTCTTGCCTGTTCCCAGCCTGTCCCCTCCTCACGGTCACTGCAAGGCTGCAGCACAATGCGTGCTGACTTGCAACATCTCCGTGCAGAGCTGAGGCAATGGGGACCAGGCCTCCACCACCTTCTAGGGTTTCAGGACTAATCTGGCTGGATTGCTGGGGGAGTAGGAAAAAAGTATGAGGTCATCTCTCTGTGCGACCTCAAAGAGAACAAGGGGCAAGCACCCCAGAAGAGGCAGGCTGCATCTTCAAAGGCAAACACTCTGACCATCTGTTTGGATGGCAGCGTCCACAGTGGCACACAGCTGTTGAGACAGCATGCTGCCTGGGTGTGTCGTGCTCAGAGGTGCCGTGGATAATCCAAATGACAAGATGCAGTTCCTCTGCAAGGAGCTTCAATCTGCTGGAGGAGAAAAAGGCAGAACCAGATCATGGAGGAAGAGAGCACAATGTGGGTGTCAAGCAGGTTTTTCAGGCAGTGAATTCTCCCAGAAATGTTGGGGACATGGAGAGGAACTGCAGGCCTGCAGGGACCTGGGAAGGCTTCAGGGAAGGAAGAGCCTTTAGGTTCCTCACAGGATGGGTGGTGGCCAGGGCTGCACTCCGGGGCCACCACATGTACCATGACACGGGTGTTCGGCTTCGTGTGCCCTGCAGATTTGCCCTGGCCCTTCTCTCCTCTGCCTTCTGCAGTCACAGAAGCGACGGCTGGAGGCTGGAGAGTCTGCTCATGCAGAGACCTGCGTATCAGAAACCGAGGCTTGTGACCCTCATTTTCCACAGTGTCACTGAGGTGTGGGGCCAGGATCTGCTCAGGCTCTGTGCTGAGAAAGATACTGCTTCGGGGACATGCAGACGCCAAACCCAAACTCCCTCCGCTGGCGCAATGCACGTGGCCAAACATTTGGACAGGATTCTGGCAGAAAATCAAAGAACTCATGCAGGAGGGGAAATCTTTGAATATTATGAATAGGGGAAATTTCCATTCAGCCCATAATTCATACTAGAGAGACTCCTTCTGAATGGCTCCCATAGAGGAAGCTCCTCGGCCGGAGGGGAGCAGACAGAGAGGAGATAATCATGGGCAGAGAAAGCGCGCAATAAACCCGAAACCACGTCACAGCTCGTGCACATCCCGGGTGCACGGTGCGATGTTCCAGAAAGCACCACCTCACCCGGCACCGATGAGCCACTTCCAGTGAAGCCCTTTGAATGTGATGAATTGGGGGTGGTGATCATTTGAGGAGAAATCAGCCCTTATTCATCACTGAGGTTCCGGCTGGAGAGCGGGCGGACGATCGTCACAGATGACGAAGCACCGGGGGCGCCCCCATCTCCGAGACAGGGCGACCAGGGAGGGGGCTGAGGACATGGCGGGGGGGCTAGGAGCCCTCGTGATGGCAAATGTTCACCCAACAGAGAGCTATAAGGAAATAGCGAACACAGAAAACAGTCTTGTCAGCACTTAGACTTTTAGCAGCTGGAATGGAGGGGAGGAAGCCTGGCTGTGAGGAATGCAGACTCCTTGGGGACAGCATGCCAGGGGACAGGCCGTCCTGCGTGTGTGATGCTTGGGGACCATTGGCAGAGGTGCCCGCTGCTGTGCAGAAGGCAAGAATCAGGCTCCGCAGCTCTTGAAGTTTCCTTCCCACAGGGCTCTCGAGTTTTCATCCTCTCCCTGCTTCCTTAGTGAAGCCCGGGTCAGTTCACCACTTATGCCCCAGGACATCCTGGCCGCTGCATCTTCGGTACTCTGCTTGGCCTGTGCGGGGCAAGAGGCTCCTGCCCCACTGCACTGTGGCTCCTGCCTGCACACCCAGGGGGGCTGCTGTGGCTCATTCCTTCATTCACTCCACACATATCTTGTGACAGTCTGCTCACCTGGTGCCTCGCCCTTATCTGTCCTGGGACACAGCAGGGAAGGACAGCAGCTTGGGCACTTTGGGGAGAAGATCAGGGGTCGGGGAACTAACATCAGCCTTGAGATTACGGGGTGTCTGTGGCCCCAAGTTTCCGAGGGGAGCGAGCTCGGGCAGGAGCAGTGCTGGGAGGGAGAGAGATGAACTGATCCATGGCTGCCTCCTGCATGTTGGGCTTATGCTTCCTCAAAGCCATTCCATCAGCTTGGTAGGAAATAAGGTACGTGTGCCGCTAAGAGGTGGCAGAGCCAGCATTAAATGGCAGATCTGTTTCATTTGCCAAATCCCGTGGTCTTCCCACCACTGGACAGAGACAGTCCTTCAGCCACAGCGTTCCTTGGACTAGGCTCCCAGAGACTTGGGGGACAATGAGGGGCACGTGGTGAACTCGAGGTCAAGGGGAAGGAAGGAGAGAAACGGCCTGGGCAAAGGGAAGACTCACTCATTCTTTCAATTGTGTACACATGCACCCTTCACTGCACTCATTCACAAGCCCGCAGAGAGCTGGGCCCTGTGCTAGGAGCTGGGATGCAAGTGGATAAGACTCACATGGAGTCGAATGTGGTGGTGGACACCTGTAATCCCAGCACTCTGGGAGGCTGAGGCAGGAGGATCACAAGTTCAAATCCAACCTGGGCAATTTAGCCACTAAGGAAGACCCTGTCTCACAATAGAAAATAAAAAGGGCTGGCGATGTAGCTCAGTGTGGAGGCCCTGGGTTCAATTCTACAGGAGAAAAAAAGGCAGCCCCTGCCCTCAGGAGCTCCATTCCAGAAGAGAGCCACACGGTTCAGTGCACCAAGCGCTTTGCAATGGGAAGGACTGGTCTCCACAGAAGGTCAGAGAAGCACACAGCCCAACTCTTGGAGTCGACTGAGGGAAATTTCTGGAAGAGGTAATATCTTGAGACGCTGGGGAGCTGGAGAAGCCCTACCCCTGCAGGGTGGAGGTGCCTGGCTGTGGGCACGGCCTGGGCAGCTCTGTCGTTTTTCCCTAGAGGCCCAGGGCTGAGAAACAAGAGCAGATCTGTGCAAAGATTGCTCAAACTCAGGCAGGCGCGGTCCAACGGTAAGTGCATGAGTTTTGACTCTTTTTTTCTCACAAACCAAGATTTCCGAGAAACCAAGGTTTCCGAGAAGTGCAATGAACACGATAAGCAATAAAGTTGGAGACAAAGGACTAGTTCCTCCTCCCAGGAGAGGAAGCAGCCTGGGCAGGAAGGGCAGCAGTCCTGAACGCGGGCGCCAGCGGGCTTTGGGGTGCGTTCGTGTGCAAACGTCTCCTCCTGGTGGCCATGAGCGGCATTGCCCTCGAGAGCCGGGAAGGTGGGGGCTGTCTCCAGGTCCTCATCTGAAATCAGGTGCAGTCAGGCCAGGGGCCGCGTGGAGCTTGTGGACGCCAAGAGATTCCCTAACAGCCTCTTTAGAGAAAGGCCATCAATGGGAGAATGTATATAGGCACATGTATGCCCATAGCGTTAGAAAAAGTGTTCAAAGCCCAGAGTGGTGACTCACACCTGTAATCCCAGCACTCAGGAGACAGAGGTAGGAGGATAGCTGTGAGTTCAAGGCCAGCCTGGGCTACACAGTGAGTTCAAGGGCATTTTGAATTCTATAGTGGGATCCTCTCGCAAAACAAAAACAAAACAGAACCAAGACAAAAAAAGTGTTCAAAAGATACTCAAACATTACCAGTGATTCTTTCCAGAATAGGTAACTAATCTTTTTTCACCTTAGGTATTTTAAAACTCTCTATTTCATGCATTTGCCCAAGTCCATGGGCAGTCAGGGCTGGAGTCTAGGTCATGTGGGTGAACTGAGCTTCCGTCACACCTGCGGCCCTGGAAGCTGAATCTAGCTCCTGTGTCTAGCCCTCATCAGTCTCTGTCAGCAAATCGCTGGGTGACACTCTCTGCTCAGCCCTTCAGGGGGTGCCCTGGGTGTGACTTCTCTGTTAGGACAGCACAGAGGACTGGAGTCAGTCCTTTTACGTCATGTCATCTGCAATGGCCCAGGGCCAGGTGCAGTAAAAGTCCGGGGACTGTCACTCAGTCCCTGACTCCTGGTGCTCCAGTCCTGTGGTGCATGACAGGGCAGACTGATGGTTCTTCCTGACACGCCAACCTCCCAGGCCTTAGTAAAGACCCCGTGATTCATACCTCAACCCGCACGGCGAGGGCTCTGGCCTGACACACCCTTGCCGCCCCTGGACCCTAGGCACTCGCTCACGTGTCTCTAGTGTCTCTTGACTTCTGAACCTGCCGGTCAACGGGTGTGGTTGAGAGTCACGGGACGTCTTTGGGGGCCTGTGCATGTGAATGATCCCGCGAGGTCTCTCCGCGGCATGGGTTCCTGACGGGTCACCCACCTGGGCCTGGCAAAGGCCTTCCCAGGCCCCCTGGGCTGGCAGGCTTCTGGGAAAGGCCCTTGGAAGGTGCTGCCAGCCTCTCCTGTCCGGCAACAGCCACCTGTTGGTCAGACTGACATGCTTATCCCCCTCCCCCAGGCGCCTGCCCCCTGCGGATCCCCCGAGAAAGGGCAAGGTGGCTTGGACACCGGCCACATGCACATGTGTGGTACACAAACAGGTCACATGCTCTTACGGCACTTCTGACAGGAGCAAGGGGCTCACCTGGCCACAGGCTGGGCTGCTGTCTCCCTGTTCGCCTGCGGGAAACTCTGCTCTTGGGAAGGGAAGGTCGCCGCTCAGCTTCTCTAAGACAGTCCCTGCTGCCAGCAGAAAGGATGGGAACACTGTGGGGTGGTTCCCTAGTTCGGTGCCTGCATGAAGTCACTCAGGTTCCTCTTTCAGAAAGTCCCTGATGGGAGGTGAACTCCTTGTTCTCAGTCCTGAAGACAGAAAATTCAGATATGATGTTCAAGTGCTCTACCACTGACCTAAAGCCCCAATCCCATACTTCTTTTTTTTAAGAGCAGTTTATGAAATATAACATATGCTGTGAAATTGGGTCACTTTCCTTTTCTTTTTAGGCGTATTTGTATTTTCATATACAAGGAAAACCCCTTGACTTAGTCTACAAATCTGGCGGTAAGATGAGGAGAGAGCAGAGGTCTGAGGTGATAGCTGGAGAGCAGGCGCGGAAGGGGACAGGCTGGGAAGAGAGACTTTAGCACTGCTGGCTCCCCATTGAGGCTGTGGCCGCCCACAGGGTGCAGGTGAATGACTCCAAGGGCAGAGCTGGTGGGGGCAACAGGCCCTTCAGGGTGGGAAGGAGGTAGGAGCTGCATCCCAGAGTGGGTCAGAGGCTGCCAGCAGGAGATCTGGCCTGGGGTGACTAGAGAAGACCCAGCGGGAAGGTCGAGGCGGGGCAAGGGATGGACAGGGCAGAGCTGGGCTGCAGGCAATGGTCCTGTGCTGGACAAAGGCTCATGCACAATGTAAGCAGCAAGGAAAGGTAACTTTCATGGGCCAGCACTCTGCCATTTACAAAGCACCTTCTTGTCCTTGTCTTTTTTTTTTTTTCTTTTTGGCAGTACGAGGGATTAGGATTGAACCCAGGGCCTTTGCACTGAGCTACATCCCCATCCTTTTTTGCTATTATTTATTTATTTTGATTGCTTTTATTTAGAGTCTCACCAAGTCACCAAGTTGCCCGGGCTCCCAGAGTGCTGGGACTACAGGTATGTGCCACCACACCACTTCTTATCTGTTATTTTATTTATGTTTACAGATGCGCAGAGGTTAAAGGACTTGCTGGCAAGGGCACAGCTAGTCTAGGGGAGCCAGAGCCTGAACCCCATTGGCTCTGGGCCCATGTGGCTGTACTTGAAGGGGTGATGAAGACGTAGAAAGGCTGGAGCTAGGGATCCTAAAGTCACTTAACAAGTGGGTACCCCAAAAAAACCAAGGATCAGAACAGGTGTCAGGGCCAGTGCTGGACCTGGAATTCAGCAGGGGTCCCCGGGTGGCCAAGGTGGCTAGGGTTAGGGCCCCGTGCAGCAGCTGCTTACCAACCAGCCCAGAAATGTCTCTTGACACCTCACCCACCCACCCGTCCATTCTGGTGGGCACAGGATGAAGGTCATCCTGCCTCGGCCTCCTCTACCTCTGTGTCACCTGGACCCCAACACTAACAAGCAATGCTGGAGATTGTTCAATGTGTCAGTTATTTCAGGGTGGCAGCTTTTTGGTCAAAACATACTCCAATGAGAAGGAACTTGATGACTCCCTGATGTAGGCTTCCAGGAACATGTCCAAGTCTGTGAAGTTACTCTTGGTTCCGCGGCTCACTCAGCGCTCAGTGGGGGCTGCTAATGGGAAACAGGAAGTCACAGTTTCTTTGGCTTTGTGTATGAAGGAGCCGGCTGAGTTCTGAGGTCTCTGAGCAAGCAGGGCTGTGGTGTCCTGTAGGTGGCAGGAGATGGAGGCGTGTTACCTCCCTCTCAGGTGGGCTCTGGTCTCTTCATCCTCAGCCCCCTGGAGCAGGCCCTGCGCTGTGCACCCCACAAAGGGGCTTGATGTCCGATGGGGCTCCCTTCCAATCCCGAGCATCACAGGACAGAGGCGAGGCTCTTCTCAATCAAAGTCTGTGAACCGTCATGAGTGCGGTGGGCTGGCTAAAAAGCTGCCAGATGGCATTTGGAAGAGCTTAATATGTGCACAGTGCTAGCTCTTCAGGGAGTGGAGTCCACGCAGGCACCTGTGGGTGAGGAAGAGGAGGTGTGCATTCTCCCTAGCGTCCTTGGGAACTCTCAGGATTCTGGACCTAAGGGCTCAGGCCAGAGTGACCACCACACGCGGCTCCATAGTGTGTAGCTGGGATGTTCCTGCCTGCCTTTGACGCTGGAAGCTGGGGTCCTGCTTTTTACCGCAGCTCCAAGGTGTGTAGCTAGACAGGGTCTCCACAGGCCGAGGCTGGTGGTCTTGCACTCACTGCAGTGGTGCCATTAGTCCCAGAGGACTTCCTGTTCTGGAGACAATGAAGAACATCAAGAACTCTACAGGGAAGTGCTTCTATTTGCTCTTTTGTTTTCTTCTTTTCATAAAGTGTCCTGCTAGACTCTTCCTACCCTCTGCAGTACATCTCTTTAAAATTATTTTCTGGGGCTGGGGTTGTGGCTCAATGGTAGATTACTTGCCGGGCATGCACAAGGCCCTAGTTTCATCCTCAGCACTGAAAAAAAAAAAAAAATAGTACCAAGAGAAAGTTCTTTTATAATTCTTTTTCCCAAAGAAAGTCTAAATTTATATCTTCTGATTCCAAAAAAAATTTTTTTTTCAGTATTAGGAGTTGAATCTAGGGCCTTTGTACTGAGCTATATCCTTAGACTATTTTTATTTTTTATTTTGAGACAGGGACTTGCTAAGTTCCCCAGGCTGGGCTCAAACTTGTGATCCTCCTGCCTCGACCTCCCAGAATGCTGGGATTACAGGCATGTTGCCACCATACCTGGCTTGATTCAACTTCTGATAAAAGCCATAGTTGAAAAAACTAAATAGTTTAATTACAAAGGAAATGTAATTTGGATATATTGATAGCATGACCATATTTCCTAGATTTTTCCACAAATGTCCTAATTTCAAATATTCTGTTTCATTGTTCAAAAGCCATTAAAACAGCTCTGAAATTCCAGCTTTTCTGAATCCAAACTACCTGTCCCTGACAGTCTCTAAACCTGGGACAGTATCCCCATTCTCTGCTAGAACCCTTGTAGTAGTTTTCTTATTTATTTTGGTGGTACCAGAATTGAGTCCAGGGCTTTTGTATTGAGCTACATCCCCAGCCCTTTTATGTATGTATGTATGTATGCTTTCTGTTTGTTTTTTGAGGCGGGGTCATGCTATGTAATTCAGGCTGACCCCGAACTCACTATGTAGCCTAGGCTGGTCTCGAACTCGAGGTGACCCTCCTGCCTCAGCTTCCTCAGTGCTGGGACTACAGGTGTGCACCACCAAGCCTTCCACGTATTTTTTTGAGGCAGGGTCTCCCTGAGTTGCTAAATTGCCCAGGTTAGGCTCTAATCTGAGATCTTTCTGCCTCAACCTTCCAGAGTGCAGGGATTACAGACATGTGCCACCACACCTGACCTTATTAGTTTTCTATTGCTGTGTAAGATTGCCCCGAAACTTAGCAGTTTAAAGCAACACACTTTTACGATCTCACACAGTTCCCAATGGCTGGGCGCCTGGGAGTGACTCGAACTGGGTGGTGCCAGCTCATGGTTCCTGGTGAAGTTGAGGCCAAGTTGTCTGCTGAGGCTGAGAATTTTTTTAAACTTTGGATTTGTGGCCCCAGAGATAAGAAGTCTGCTAAGAACATAGTGTGGAAAGATAACAAGCCTTAGCAACTTGGGGATCGTGTCTTTCAGCAAGCAGGTACAGAACTGTATATAGGAGTTTCAAGAAGATAATAGATAAGGAGCCACGCAGCTTGCAGTTCAGCAAGAACTAAGAAACCTCAGTGGCACATGCTTGCAATCCCAGCTCCTTGGGAGGCTGAAGCAGGAGGATCACAAGTTCAAGGTCAACCTAGCCAATTCAGCAAAACCTTGTCGCAAAATAAAATAAAGAGCTGGGGATGTGGCTCAGTGGTGGGGTGCTCTCAAGCATGTGCTCTGGGTTCCATCCCCTGTAATGTAACTGCTGAAAACAAAACCCCAAAACATAAAACCTGCACTTAATTCTGTACTGGGAAAGGAGAGTATGTATTTTTCTGTAGAAAACAGTTAAAAATTGGTTTAAGTAATGACTTCAAGGAAGCCTGTCCAGAGATGAGAATGAAATCAAGAGGTGGGGAAAACTCCTGGTCTTTAGGTCATCCAGAGTCTGATTTATGCCCAAACACAGAATACAAGAGCTAAAATTAGAGAAAAGGTGTAGGGTCAAAACTGATCTGGTGTTAGTTTTCTTTGGAGGGCCATGATGTCCCTGTTTTTACGTATCAGTTCTCTCTCCTTCCCAGGGTCCCATGTCACTGAATTCTCTCCCATCCTCTGGCAGGAATGCCACACCTTCCGCGCCCAGGTGGCACTCTTGGGGGCAGGACCATCAAACTGCCCCAGTGCCGCAGCTCCTCGCTGGGCTCCTTGCTGTGCCTCTCTGTTCTTGGCCACCTGTGCAGAGTGCAGCTCCCTGGGACATCGCTAATGGAGTGCTAATGTCACCCAGCTGTGGGGATTTCTGGGCAGGGCCTCTCCCTCCACGGCCCTGTTCTTCTACCTTCACTGTCAGAATTCTGTCCTGCATTCGAGGAACATGGGAGATCAAGGACACAGCCCCTCTCATTGCTGCTGCCACTCTTGACTGTCAAAGTCCCTGAGGAGGCTCACTTGTGCGGCAATGAGGGTCATGTTTCACAGAAACGCCTTATGAGCTCCAGTATTTTTTCAGACTTCCTGAATCACACTAAATATATTTTTTAAATTAAAAAAAAACCTTGATTTTGGAAATCTTCAGTCCTACTAAAGTAGGGAGAATACAATAACGCAACAAACCCTCACACCCCTCACCCAGCTCCAGTAAGAATTCACTTTCTGCCATCCTTGTATCATCCTGGCAGCAAACCTGTGTGTGGAGTAAAGTGAATGCCAACTACCATACATTTGCTCCCCTGATGAATAACCCATTATGTATCTCTAGCACGAGAAGGCTTAAAATCATAATTTATACTGAACGGAATTTAAATGTACAACAGTAGTTCAGTGATCTCTATGTACGTACCATAGCTAGCTCCAGCAATGATCAGTCTCCAGTGATGATCAGCAATTGGACACTGATTTTCTTTCATCCATAGACTTCCCTTCCACCTCCAATACTGTTTTCCCACCCTCATTTTGCAGTACTGGGAAGTGAACCCAGGGCCTTCCCACACTAGACAAGTGCCGTATGTGCCACTTGGGCTTTTTTGGTTTATTTTTAAATTCTTTTGCGTGGTACTGATGATTGAACCCAGAGTCTTCACACTGAGCTACAGCCTTATCCTCATTTTTATTTTTGAGTCAGGGTCTTGCTAAGTCACTTAATTGCCTAGATTGGGCTCAAACTTGTGTGTGATCTTCCTGCCTCAGCCTCCCAGAGTGCAGGGATTACTGGCATGCATCACCACATCAGGCTCTTTTTCTTTTTAAAGCATAACCCCAAATTATTATCTCAACTAAACATTTTAAACAGTAATTCCTTAACCCTCTTGATCAATGTTCGCATGTCCCCGATTTTTAAAAATTTCGATTGGTTGGTAGAATCATAATTCGAATAAGGTCCACAGTGCACGATGAATTTGCCCAGTAAGTCTCTTCATCTACTGGTCCACTTTCCTCCTTAAATTCTTTTTAAAAGAAACGTTGTAATTTATTAAAGTATTGCATTGTTTGTACTTGAATGAAAGCAATTTGACTGTTGGCTTTGGTTTCCCCTTTCTAGCAGAAGAGGACTGGCGAGACGGAGTCTGGGGGCTCCACTCTGACTCACTGTGGGACCCCCTCTGATCACCAGCTTCCGCTGTGTAGTCACACGCTGTGTAGTCACACGCTGTGTAGTTCGACTGGCCAAACTCCCTCCGGCCCAGGGAACCAAGCGGAAGGAGGCGGGCGCCCCGGTCTGGAGGGTGGGACCTAACAGGCGCCAAGGCGGGGCGACAGCGACACCCCGCCCTTCCGCGGCGGCCACCGCCCCCTGGCGGGACCCCGGGGACAAGCCACCCGCGCATCCAGCCCGGAGTTAGAGGCCGAGGTAACCTAAGAAGAGGTGGCTTACCGTTCGCCAGAAAATCCTCACCGTGGGAAGGGGCCCGCGGTGGCGGGTGGCGAACGCCAAAGGTAGCTGCTGTGTAGTCCGGACGCGCGGCCGGCACCCGCCCAACTACAACTCCCAGAGTCCTCAGCGGCGAACCGGCTACCACGGAGACGAGTCAGGCTCGCGATGGCTGGGTTTCACTGGCATCCCGATCGTTGGTGACTTGGGCCTCCAGGTTCCCGTCACCACCCATACGGCTTCAAAACTGGCTGTTCACGCGATCCTGCCACCCGGCCCTTACCTGTGGAGGCCGAGAAATTTGACCACGGTCTGTGGAGAAAATGAACTACATCTCCCAAAATGCCTCGGGCACACAGCACTTCCGTTTTCAAGTAACGTGTTGCCACAGAGACCAGTCGCAGGGTATTGGTAGCTGAAGCCCGGGAATAGCGGAGCAGAAGTCAGAGAAGGCTAGAATGGGAAATTTGGTTATAAAGCCGTGTCAGAGGGCACGTATCCTAATTTGCCTTTTCTATTTCCATGATGCTGAGGGCCACAGCGAGTGGCGCACAGTCCTCTGGGAAGTGTTGCGACGCTGCCCCAAGAACTAGGGGAAATGGAGTCGTTGATTACCTGACACAACGTCAGACCTTGAGCTTGGCCAAACACAGAGCGTAAGGGACTCAACTCTTCCTCCCTTCTTGAACCCTCAAACATAAATTTTGCCTCTTAAATATTTAACAGAAGCTGTCCCTTTCTCTCCATGCCCACTCTCAGTGCTGAGTTTTAGACACTGTACGTTTCCTAAGTGGAGCACGTAGGTATCTGATTAGCTTGTCCTCAGTTGTCTTCCTGTTAGGTCTGTTATACATGCTCCCACCAAAGCAACCTGTCTTTGCTCCGTTTAAGGCTCTTCAAAGGGGAACTGAATCAAGTCTATGCCCTGTATATTAGATCTTTACCTATGGTCTCATCTATTCTTCTCATACAAAAGAATCATGTTTAGATGGTTCCTCATCTCATTTATGATTGAGCCCTTAAAACCATGGAGTTTTTAAAATGCAGAGCTCAACTTCCTACTTTTAACAGTCGCACCCAAAAAAGGATGATACATTCCAAAGGCACTGACTTTGCAAGAGATATATTCTTGAAATTAGCAGTAGTGGTGCACGCCTGTAATCCTGGCTATTTGGAAGGCCGAGGTAGGACAATCACACATTCGAGGCCAGCCTGGGGAATTTCGCTAGACTTTGTGCTGAAGAGAAAAAAAAGCTGTAGGTGTAGCTCAGTGGTTGGGTGCCTGCCTAGCTTGCAGAACACTCAGAGTTCTCAGAACAAGGGCTGGGTATCACAAACTTTCAGTAAAGTTATAAATATGAGAGATGGGTTATATTTATTTCACACAACACCTTGAATGTCTAACATCTACAATTAGTCCTAACCCGAAGTGTAAATCTGCACTGAGGCTTGAGACAGGATACAGCCTACCCCTAGACAGGAATGAACTATTAAAGTGCAAAAAGATAAATGATGTGTTGCTCACTTCAAAGCACCAGGAACTTTTCCTTTGAAGTGGGAATAGTTGGCAGACATACCATGTCCACTGGCTTTTAACTTTGGTAGGAAGAATGGCCCATATCATCAATGTAGAGAATTCTTTAACTGATAAAGCAGTTTAAATAGAAGTCATAGCAAAAGTATGTAATCTGTTCTTGATATTTAAAAGTAGCACTTCTTCCCTCTTCATTTATTTAGTATCTTTGGTTTTGGTTTTTAAAACATGGAATCATTCTTTTTTTGAACCCCCCCCATGAGAGAAAACATCAGCCAAGGCCAGAATATTCATATAATTCTCAACTATTAGGCAGGGAAGCCTGAGGTTAAGATCTAGAAGAACCGTACTTCAGAGTAATTTTCTTGCTATGCACTTGGTTGCCTTTTCAATGGGCATCAAGATTATTACTTTTTAAACAAGTTTCTACATGTCCTTAGTTGCCAGGAAAACTTTACTCTTTGTTATAGTATTTTAGCCTCCCTTATAGCAATAAGTCCTCTGCACGAAACTAAGTCATTATTTTCTTCACAATGGATAGAACTTCAAAATACTACTTACCATTTGATTCAAAGAACTATGATGCTAGTTGAATCTGCAACACTCTTGCAAGCCACCTTCAGCCTGACTCTGTTTCAAATATGGTTAGCATAGTCCTTATTTGCCTTGCTGCGGTTGCAGTGTGTTAGCCAGCTTTCTGTTACTATAACGAAATACCTGAGCTAGCCAATTTAAAATCAGTTAAATTTTGCTTTTGACCCATGGTTTTAGGAGTTTTGATCCAATATTGGCCACATTGGTTCTGGTTCTGTGGTGAGGTAGCATATCATGGCTGAGGGAATAGGGTAGAGCAAATCTGCTTACCTTACAGCAGTAGAGAAGTAAAAAAGAGAAGGAGCCCAGTATCCCACAATCTGCTTTGAAGGCACATCACCACTGACCTAAAACCTCCCAATAGGACCCGCATCTTCAAGGTTTCTACCACCTTCCAACAGCGGCAAGATGGGGCCTAAGCTTTTAACACACAGACCTTTGGGGGTACATTTATGATCCAAACCATAGCTCTGTGGTTATTGTTGCTTTACTAGTCTCAGTCTCAGAATGTGTCTTAATTACTTTCTCCTTGCCGAGACACAATGCCAACACCCACGACTTAAAGGAGGAGAGATTTATTTTGGCTCATGCTTTCAGTCCATAGTTAGCAGAGTCCAACGTAGAAGTGGTGTGGTGGAAGGTCTGGGTGGATACACCCTTCTGGGCCATGCCCTGGCGGCCCACCTCCAACCAGACTCTACCTCCTAGCTGTAAGTCGGCTATAGTACCTAGCAAGTGCAAGGACCTGAGTTTGATCCCCAGCAACCCCCTGGGGGAAAAAAAAAGAAACATCAGTAGCTGGATGCCATTTCAGTTCTGTGCCAGGAAGCAGTTGACTACATCAAGAGGTGGACATCCCAGGGAAAGGTTGTTAGGTGATGATTGACATCTCCTCCCTGTCTCTGCTCTCAGACATGGAACTGATGATGTTTTTTAAATAGTTCATGAATTCCATCCGGATCTCTTCAGGCTCATCCTCAATATTCGAGTGCACCAGCTTCAGCTTGTTCAAGGGTGGTGCTTAAAGAGGAGAATCAGGTTGGTTAGGCATGAACTTCCCAGAAGGGCCCTTTCTAGTTCCCAATGACCTGCGACTTCTAGAAGTCCATCAGTTTAACTTTCTAAAGTCCAGAAATAAAGTTGTGTCTTGCTTGACACAGCAGAGAAGGGTTTCATGACGATGCCACCTGGCAACAGGACAAGAACTACACCAACAACCTGCAGATCCTCTTGGGTTTTTGTTTTTGTGGTGCTGGGGAGGGAACTTGGGGCCTCACACATGCTAGGCAAGTGCTCCACCACTGGGTTGCATCCCTGCCCTTCCTCTTTGTTCTTAACCCAGGAAGAAAGAGATTCTCTCCTACTCTCAGAAATTCTTGTTTCTGAGTATATTCTAAGTTGTTTTCCAGGATCACTTTGACATCTTTGTCATATGTGTGTCATATGAGATTTAGAAGCTTTCCTGAGCAAAGGCCTGTCAGGAAGTTTAAATGAATGGTTAACATCAGGTTTCCCCTCTTTTGGAGTTTGTCTGCTGTCAGGTGTCTACATGTTGGCCCAGATGGATCTTCCAACCTGACAATCCTGATCAACACAGTGAAAACAACACATGCTGACCTACACACAGCAGGTGCTCAGTGACTGCATGCGGCTGATGGACTCGCGGACACAGAGCAATGCATGAGTGCCCCGAATGCTGAGACGAGAGGATGAAGGGAAACCCCAGTTTCCTTACACAAAGACAGGCGGCTCCCCGTGTCGCCTCCAGAGCCTGGTTTGTGATGTGCGATCAGCAGGCACTGAGAATCCTGTAAGAACTGCTGCTGGACAAAGCAGGAATACCACATTTCGATTTCCTTCAAGTGGCTCGGGACGTCGGCATTGAAGACGATCACCACTCCGTGGGCGTCCTTCATCAGGGCCGGCCAGCAGGACTCAAACCTGCAAGGCAGGAAGGGAGTTAGAGCGAATGTTAGGTCATCCTGGTTTCTAACCGTACACTTTATTTCATTTTAATTTTTTTTATGGTGCTGGGGATTGAGCCCAGAACAAGCTTGCTAGGCAAGCACTCTACCACGAAGCTACACCCCCAGTCCTGATATTTCAGTCATTGGACAGAGCAGACTTTTCTTTTCTTTTTTAAAAGCAGACCTTTAAAGGAAACATACTTAACATCGCCGCCACAGTCCCAGAGCTCAAATTCACACCCTGCACCCTTGTTGTTGCTGTTGACATTTGGGTTCTCAAATTCCAGGATCCTAAAAATAAAAACAGCAGCAGAAGTACCTCTACTTAGGAAGCACTTTGGAAATGCCAAGACCCCACAAAGTAGGAGGCGGGTGATGGTTGCGACTCTTTGGGATACGGATTGGGCAGGCTAACCTCACGCCTTGGGTTGGGTTGTATTCGGTGATGTCAGAAGATTCGGTCAGAAAGTTGGCCAGAACGGTCTTCCCACTCTGTGAAAATGAGAGTAAATAAAGGTCTGTGCTGAAGAGCAGAAGGATAAAGCATAAAGAGCCCTCCCCATAGCTGGCCTGGAACTTGGTGGAGTGGACTACAGGCCACAGACTATGCTGGCTTGGTCTAGAGTGGGGAGCACAGCCTGGTCAGGGCCCCGGGGGACATGGGATCCTAGTCCTGGCTTTGTCGCTGAGGCGACTTTAACCACACTGATTTTCCTGCCCGGCTCTCAGCTTCGGAACCAGAGAACAGAAAAAAAAATCCTAAGTGTCTCTTGCTTATTCCTCTCCCTACCTTCAGGAAACCAGTCTGTTACAGATTCGAAGCCACTCAAGGATCAGAGAGGGAAAAGGACTTCTTCAATGTCACAGAGAAGATCAAGGTCAGAGCTGAGGCCCAGGTCTGTGCTGCCTGACCTGCTGTGCCACAATTCCAGAGAGCTGTTTCTCCTTACATAATACATAAGTGGTACACATCCCCATGTAAAATATCAACAGAACAGCAAAACAGCCTTCCTCTTCCCTCCATTTGAACCATCCCTTTATCTGCCCCATTCCCTCCTCAAAGCTATGATTTGTTTTTCACATCTTTTCTATATATTTGCATCATTCATTGAATTTTATATGTTTGAATATAAAACAAAGAGGGATTTTTTTTGTCACCTCTAAAGAAAGGCAATCTCTTCCACTTGGGCGCTTATAAAAATTTTTCCCAATCTGGGTATGGCTGCAATTGCCTGTAATCCCAGCACTCTAGGAGGCTGGAGCAGGAGGATTTCAAGTCCCAGCCCAGCCCAAGAAGCTTAGTGACTTAGTGAGATGCCATCTCAAAAAAACAGAAGGGCTGAGGATATAGTTCAGTGAGAAGGTACTGGGTTCAATCCTCAGTACAGAAAAAGACAAAAACATAAAACACAAAACTCCTCTCATTATGTCCTGCCTTCTAGGCTACTTTATTTCGAGCAACAACTGCTTGGCTAGAATGATCTTGATCAATGCTAGTTTGGGAGGTTCAAGAGGTCAACTGACAGAATCAGAAAAATAAAATTGGGTGTGGAGACTCAATATTGCTTTAGTAATTTCCTCTAAAGATGCAGCTGTACAAATTATGTGTCATGTAAAATGAACATAGCAAGTGTTTGTGTTACAGATATTATGCATGTTTATTTTTTAGGCTGAATAAATGAAGCAAATGGTCTGAGATTTTAGGAACAGATTCTAGGGCTTGGGTACATTTCTAGGAGTGATGCTGTACAGATTCAAAAAGTGCTGTTTCTAAACAACTTAGATAAGTGGAAAGATGATGGGCTTCAGAAGATAGTGAGAGGACTAGAAAAGCTGGAAAGGTTGAAAAGCGAGGGAAGGGGAGAATTGAAATATATTTTATTATTGATGCTGGGTGATGTGTACTGGGAGTTCATCATCCTTTTTCCCTCTACATACTTGAGAGTTCACCAATTAAAAAAAAAGATTTCAGCACTTTTTTTTTTTTTAATACTGCTGCACACTTAAGATTTTGTCTTGGAGCTGGGGATTTAGCTCAGTAGTTAGAATGCTTGCCCTGAGTTCGATTCCCAGCACAAAAAAAAAAAAAAAGATTTTGTTCTGGAGCCAGGCGTGGTGTTGCATGCCTGTGATCCCAGCATGCAGGAGGCTGAGGCAGAGAATTGCCTCAAGTTTCAGGCCAGCCTGAACGACACAGCAAGACCTTGTCTCAAAAATAAATAAATAAATAAAAGTAGGAAGGTATTTTAGATTCTAGACATTCTCTTATTGGTGAGTGAAGGTATTCCCCATTGTTCAATATTGCACAAAACACAGGAATACAGAAAAGCACTTAGTTATAATAATGACTACTGCACCAAAAGCGATGTACATTTTAACTTTTAATAATTTGCTCACCATAAAAATTATCAGTTTAGAGTCTCAGCTACAGAATCCCAGAACATTCATTTTCCTACACACATCTTAACACTGTATATTATCAATCTTCAACTTTCCTCATCCAATTTGGTGGGCAAATATCATCTTTTCATTTTAATCGGTGTCTCTGTGACTGTGAGGTTGAGTGTCTTCTCATATGTAGTTAATGGACAATTTTATTTCCCAATTTTAATTGTGTGTAGTGTCTTTGCTTGATTTGCTATTCAACTGTTTCTGTTTAGTGAGTTTTAAACTTTCCTTCTGTAGCCTACCTATGAATCTTTTCTTTGTAATGTACTTTGCAAATACTTTCCCCAGGGTTTAATTTCACTGTTATTTCTTCTAAGGCGTCTTCATTTTTGTGTTGTGCTTAAGAAAACCTTCTCCTAACTCAAGATTAAAAACACATCTTTCTGCACACTGACCTATGAATCTATAACGGTTTTCCATGTATGGTTCCTGGACCAGCAACATCAGCATCACTCCAGACCAGTGAAAGGAAGTCTTTCAGAGACAACAAACAGGCCTCAGTGATAACAAACAGTGATAACAGAGTGCCATAGGTTCGCCACCACTGCTCTGGACCAATAGCAAAATCTAATTCACAGATCCATCCTGGGCCTACGGAATTAAAACCCTGGGGCAGGACCCAGCGATCTACGTTTTAACACACTCTTCAGGTGATTTCAAACACGCTGAAGTTGGAGACTACTTATCTATCACTTCTACAGTGTTTTTTCCCCACACGTTCAGCTTTAGTACATCTGAATTTTTGTGTACAGCACGAACTGCACACATACATAGAAAGCCCGGCTACCATCGCTGCACACACACACATTAATAGCCATCGTTCCAAACCATATAATAAATAATCTAGTTTTCCCTCCTGTTTCTCTGGCCCCACAGACATTTTCACTAGGAATGACCGGGCAGGCAAAGGATGAGTCCGGAGACCCAGGATCCAGTTCCAAAGATGCCACTCACTACCGTGGGCCTTCGGGCGCCTAAACACCGGGTTCTCTTCCACCTCGGGCAGTAGCGAGGATCAAGGAGCTTTTCCTGGTAAGGCGCTCGCCGGGGTGGCAGGTTTAGGACCTGGTTGTCACCTCCTGGAGGGCTGCTTGAACAAGGCACAGACTCTTGGGACGCCCACGTGTTCATCTGGACCCCGCGGGTTGCTCTCGCTGCCGCGCCGAGCCCGGGCTCACCTCGCAGGGTCCCACGAAGAGGATCTTGGCCTTCAGCATCGCTGTCGCCGCCCGGGAGTGCTCTAGAGTCCACCGGTGCCCTGGGATGCCGCGGTTCCTGAGCGGGTGAATCGCCGCGCTGATTGGCTGCCTTCGTTTCCATGGCGACCAGGAGCGGCTTGCAGTGGCTGACGGGATTGGGCACTTCCGGTAGCGGTGGGCGGAAAGTGGGCGTGAGACGCATGCGGAAAGGGAGCTGGAGGGAAAGCTCGAGCTGCGGAGACGCTTCTGAGCAGGTAGGGGGAGAGCTCGCCAGTCCAGCCTCTCTTTGTAGAGACGCCTAAAGCGAGACTCCAGGAGGGGGCGCAATAGCTGGCCCCCAATTTTCCCTATTCTTCCTAATCACTACGAGTGCTCAGAAAGGCCCGAATAGCTGCTGACCTGGTCTGGGTACCAGGCCTCTGGCTCTTCTGTTACTCACGAGTGATACTGCCCACATTGGGGTCGGATTTATCCCACCCGCGGGAAGAACAAGAAAAAGAAGCCAGAAAACGCCAGGCTCCAGGCTCTATAAAGGTCTTCAACACTCATATTACTCAGCTGATCAGGGAGAGACCAAAAGGCATTGTTTAGTTAATACGGGTGCTTGGGAATATTGCTGCTAAATTAGGTCAGCCTTAAATTACATAGCCAGACCATATTCTGTAGTTTTAGAAATAAGTGCCTAAAATGACTGTGCACTTGTTTACTTTGAGTACAAGCTCTCTTTTTTTTTTTTTTACTTTTTTTTCGGCTCCTGTGCCGTACACTTGACCTCTTCCCTTGGCTCCTTGTGACCTGAGTTTTTCATTCGAGTAAGCTCCTAATAGGAACTCATGATTTTCTTCAGATACCTAATACATGCCCATTCTACACAGCTCTCTATTCATGTAGATCTGGAAGAGTTTGCTAAAAACAGGACGCCTCCAGTTTTGGATGAAGCTTTAAAGGCTGACAATAGATATGACATATCTTTAGGTTTTAGTCCATCTCTCAAGAACTAGTACGTCACCTGGAAGTTATTGAACAATTATGAGGTTGAAGAAGACGAAGGGAAGAATTTCTTTGGAGAGAATGCTGTTAGCTTACCTCCAGTCAAGTGAGAGGTGGATTTTCAGAGAACCTGAGTCCCTAGGGATTCGGGCAGCATGAGGTGGATGGGGCCGCTGCTGGTGACATAGCACTGTTTTACAGCCAACTTTTGTTCATAAGTAGAAGGGGTGCTCTCTGAAATAGCAGTTAGGGCCCAGTGTGGTGGTGCAGGCATGTAATCCCAGAACTCAGGAAGCTGAGGCAGGAGAATTGCCATGAGTTCAAAGCCAGTCTGGCTACATAGTGAGTTCAAGGTCAGCCTGAACTGCACAGGGAGAACCTGTTTAAAAAAATATATATATATATGTATGATAGCAATTAGGGGCATAGTAAAACTTGGATGCTGTCTTCTCCCAGCCCACAGGGGCTACAGCACTTCTGTGGGTAGGGAGGCAGGACTGATGCAGAATGACTGCAGCGACACAATGGGGAGAAGTTCATGGCCTCTACCATAGCATTTTTAGGCTTGTGATGAAATGGCAGGTGGCATCAGGGCAGATGGAAGACACCATCGAAGAAAAACAGTCCATGCTAAATGAAAATAGGGTGCTGTTTCCAAAAAACAGAAATCTCACAGACACAGACCTGTGTAGAGGTGAATGCACAGCCAGGATGAAACTGGGGTGCACTAGCAGCTTCCGTCCCCGAGGCCACTTCATCTGCTTCTAGTGTACCTCAGTTCACTATGAGGTTGGGGACTTTGCCCCAGGAGAAACTGAGGAAACTTTCCAGCCAAGTATATCGCAAGTCTCATGATGAAGCTTCCTAACCTAGAAGAAAATTTATTTCCTGAAAATGATAAATCAACTAGATCCTGAATGTAAACCGGGTAACATGACTCTTCTCCTTCATTAGAGGCAGAAATTCAAATATCTTCAGACCTCCAGAACTGTCCGTGACCATGATGTGGGTGCCGACACATCCCCAGGGCTTGTCAGGGTCCTGCTGCTTGGGCAGTGACATTAACCCTAGAGGTCGTGGATCTTCTGTCCTCACTGTAATCACCTTTGGGAATAAGACTGAGACCTACAGGTGGAGACTGAAGTGTACAGCTGCTCATGTGAGTGCCATTTGCCACCCATCAGCCCATGCAAAGAAACTGGCCAGTTCCAGGAAGTTCTTATGCCTGCTCTAAAACTTATACCTTGCCCAGGAGAATTTTGAGATTATTTTTCCTCCAAGTAACATACTGGCTGAAAAGTGGGGGGTTTTATATGTGCTTTTTGGAGGTGTCCTTCAACTCTTCCAATTTCTAGATAAACTTCTCCTTAGAAGCACATCTTTTTTCATGAAAAAGTTGTAAGATTCCCATTTTCCCTCCCTATGCACAAAAGTGCATGCCTTAGTTAAAAAGGCCTGTGACTACTTATGACACACTTAGGATCTGAAAAGACTTCCTTGAGACTCATACTGCATTCATTGTACTTTAACAAGATTGAAAAGTGTAAGGTTCAAGCTGGCTTTTTTTTTTTTTTTTTTTTTTTGGTGCCAGGGATCGAACTCAGGGCCTTGTGCTTGCTAGGCAAGCACTCTAACTTCTGAGCTAAATCCCCAGCCCTACAAGCTGGTTTTCAAGTGACATCTAAACAGAAGTGGGACAAATAGAGGTGAGAATTCATGGCAAGTTCTTTGTACATAAGTGTTATTGCCTCTTAACTCCAAAGAGAGTGAGCATAACCAATAAAGAAAATCCTTACCAAGAAAGTAATAACAGAAAGTATAGAAGAGTAAATACATAAACCAGTAACAGTCATTTGTTATCCTTAAGTATTATGTGCTGTACATAACT
This sequence comes from Hystrix cristata, assembly GCA_004026905.1. Taxonomy (NCBI): domain Eukaryota; kingdom Metazoa; phylum Chordata; class Mammalia; order Rodentia; family Hystricidae; genus Hystrix; species Hystrix cristata. The sequence continues at coordinate 101,466 of PVJO010000949.1, read as the reverse complement.
ATACGTGGTAGACTTTTACATGACTGGCAACATACATATAGTAGGATTGTTTACACCAACATCATCACAGATGTGCACGTAATATATTGTGTTACAGTGTGACTATGTAGTGGGAATTCTTCAACTCCATTTTAATCTTAAGAGGCCACTGTCCTATCTGTGGTCATCACTGACCAAATTATTGTTAGGTGGTGCATGACTGTATACACACACATACATATGCATGTGTTTATGTTACAAACACACACACACACACACACACACACAGGTTCATGGTTTCCCGTTTTACACTGGGTTATAATCTGAGTTACTATCATTGTTTATTTTGTTGCTCGAATCATCCTTGATTTGGCAGTTGCCAGCCCCTTCAAGCTAGTTTCTGTGTCCTTCTGAAATCTCTGTCCCTTTGTTGGCTTTTCCTTACTTTTCAGCACTATTGCATATTCCCAGGTGGTTATTTTATTAACATTGCTTCATAACCATGTATTATATACATTCTTTGTATGCATTAAGAAATTAAAAGTTTCAAAAGCCCAAGGAACCTCAAAAAAAGTTGTTCCTTTGCACACCTGGAAATATTGGAAGGAATGTTGTTCCACCCTCACCCCTCCTTGGCACAAAACATACGGAGGTGTCTGGCCCCAGCTTCAGGAGAGCTGGTGGCAGGCACTCAGGCAGGCGCGGGGTTCTGGAGATCGACCAGCACAGTCTCTGCCCTTGGAACTTCCAGTCCAATGGGGAGACCAAACTGTAGAGTGCGTTTTCACTTGTCAGAGGATTTCCCTATAGAGCCAGGCTGAGGCAGGAGGATCTTCCCGAGTTCAAAGCCAGTCTGGACTACATAGTAAGTTCAAGGCCAGTCTGAACTACATAGCGAAATCCTGTCTCAAAAAAACAAAATGGTTTCTATTTAGAATCTCATTTTCATTTAGATCAAAGCCATTACTAAAGGGCAAGGTGACAAGTTTGTGCCCTAAACTGATATCAGGAAGGAGGCAGGGGCCATAGGCCCAGTTCTCCTGTCAACATGAAAAGGGGTCAGATGTCCTCTGCATGCACACATGGCTTGGCCTCTTAGCTGCCCCAGCTGTGTTGGGTCCACAGCCCACGCTGCCTCAGCCCTAGTGTTTATTCCACATGCTGGGCAGTAGTTGCTTCTGTGTTCCATCCCCTAACACCCCAGGACTTCTTTGAAGGGTTTCATTCATGTTTGGGTCCCCTGAACTCAACTGTAAGCCTGTTACCCAGTAGGTGCTCACTAAATGTCAGTCCCTTCTTCTTTTCCAACACACACACCCGTGCAGACACCCACATACATACATATTCATGGATCTATAAATACTGAAGTTAATGAATGTTCCCTCAAACTTGCCAAGGGGCTTTAGTTTTTGTTTCCAGGTGAGGGGAATAAAAAATGTGAAATGCTTTATGTTTCTTGGATATATGTACTATTTAAATTTGGGATTATTATTATTATTGTAAATGATTGAAATACTTTGCTTTATGACTTTCATTTAATTAGAAGAGGTTGACTTCAGACAGTTTAATACCTGACCTTTGGTTCCAAAGAGAGCGATGTGACATTGGCAGGGGCAAGGACTGGGTGAACTGAGATTCATTTTCCTCCTGGTTTGGTGACTCGATGCAATAAAATCTCTCACTTGAAGAAAAACGTAAAGAGATCAGTTTGACGTATTTCAAATCCTTTCTATAAATTGTTGAAAAGATTTAATATAACTGCCAGTCATAAAATCTTTAATTTGAGTTGACCCTCCATGGTTCCCATGATTACACATGCAGTTTTTATTACTAAAGAATAAATTGTGGATTTCATGTGACACATGGGAATAGAAATGCCCTTCAACTACCTCCTTGTACAACAGAGACTTGAACATATTCAGCCCTACTCTCGAAGATAGGAATGATCACAAAAAGGTTTGTAACCTGGAAATATTTTGTCCTTTATTACTACAGTAGTGGCATACAGAATAAAGAAAGAAAGAAAGAAAGAAAGAAAGAAAGAAAGAAAGAAGAAAAGAAGGGAAGGGAGAGAAAGTTTGGCCTAGCCAAGGATGAGGTCCCGCAAGTTGGATTTAGGGTAAAAACTAATGAAGCAAAAAAATTATTTTTCATCAATTTTTATTAGAAATCTTGAGCTAAGCTCTCAATATTAAAATAGTTCCCAGAATAATGAAGAGAAAGTTTCACCAGGACCTTGGAACCTGTGTTTGGCAGTGCTGTGCATAAGCACTTTGAGTAGGCAAGGTCATTCAGTGGAAAGAGGACTGATTTTGGAGTAAGACAGAATTTGAAATTAGCTGAGCGATATTAAGAAAATTACTCAAACTCTTGGACTTAGTGAAAATATCCTCAGCATCCGCAGAACGGGCCCAGTGAGTTCATTTACTGATTTTCATGCTTTGGTGTAGTCCTCTCCCACAGTGAAGAGGGCAGACCCGTGTAACCACTTGGATATCAAAGGATGTAGAAGTTCCAAGGCTGGGTCATCAAGAGGCATCACAGCTTTGGCTTTCCGTTATTTTCCATCGATCACTTGGGCCAACCAGTTGCCAAGTCTTGAAGACCCAGGTGGTCCTTTGGAGACACTATGTGGAGAGAAACAGAGGTCTCCTGCAAACCACCTGGTGCCAAGCGATAATCCACGAGTGTACCGTCTTGGAAGTGAGTCCTCCAGCCCTGGTCAAGCCTTCAGATGACGGTGACACCAGCCAAAATCTTGACTACCATCTCATGCGACATCTTGAGCCAGTCTGCTCCCAAATTACTAACCCGTAGAAACTGTGAGATAATAAATGTCTATCGTTGCTATAGGATGCTAAGTTTGGTGGGGGGGAGGTTGTTATGTGGCAATAGATAACAACATAGAGCCTTAGTTTCCTCATCACTAAAATGAGCCTCCTAAAACCAGTCCTACGGGTGATTAGGAAGATTGAATGACACGAGGCATGTGCACTATCTAGCCTACTTCCTGGCACATAGCAAGTGGTTGATATCTGACAGCTATTATCTCTCAGCAAACTCAAAGAACTTTATAACATTTTTGTGATGTTTTTGATTAACCCCCTCCATCCTAACCACAGAATTTCCTTCCTACATTGATTATAACTTTTGAGCCCTAAACTTCATGGTCTTCCTCTACCTCCCTTAAGCCCAGGGGAGAGCACATGTGTGTTTAACTTATTGCAGATAAGTTAATGCCTCAAACACATGATGTGTCTCTGCCGAATTCTCTCTATGTATAGCTATTTAGATTTTACTCAAGCTACCTAATTTCTTGCTTTTTCAACTTGGTTCAAAATTCTGTATTGCATATTTGCTTAAAGTGAAGATGACGGTACATTCAATGAGCAGCTACAAATTGCAGCCACATTCATTACATAAGGAGCCTTCATTCACATACAGGACTCTGACGCCGTGTTTATAGTCAAGAGCAGATTAGATCACATAGGCACAGGAAATTGTAGCTGATCCCATTTATTTTTTTCTATTTTTGTTTTGTTGGTACCTGTTTGTAGTACATAATCATCACCTTCTTTTGTAGGGACTTGGCGCATGTACGTAACACTTCACGACCTCTCCCCCCTTTTAAAATCTCATTCTTCTCTCTGTCTCTTGGTTCCTTTCCCATATGCTAAAGATCTGTCTTGCTATTCCCTATTGTCTATTTTTAATTTTGCACTTAATTTATATTTTGAGTTTCTTGTACAAGAGAGATCACGTGCTATTTAGGCTTGTGCGTCTGATGTATTTCACTTAACGTCGTGTTCTCAAGGTGCATCCATTTTCCTACAAATGAATCAAGTTTATCCTTCTTTATTCCAGAGTAGCACTCCATTGTATGTAAATACCACAAATCCATAGCAAGAAGTAAAAGTGGAACATGTAAAAATAATTGCTTTTTTTTTTTTTAACAAGTCAAAAGGTACCAGCTAGGGCTGGAGATATAGCTCAATGGTAGAGTGCTTGGCTAGCATGCATGAGGTCCTGGGTTCCATCTTCAGCACAGAAAAAAAGGTTCAGCCTATAATACGTCCACTAATATTAAGCAGTGTGCTTTTATATTAACTGTGTGTCTCTGAACTTCTGCCTCTTCCCAAAGTCAAAATGACCATGAAAGGGAAGCATTTTGAATCAATTCGGGACATTGAGGCAGTTGTGACAGCACAACTAAAGACCCTCATGTAAGAGGACTCCCAGAGCTGCTTCAGAAAGTGGCAAGATGGATGGGATGAGTGTGTTTGAAGTGAGGGAGAGTATTTTGAGGGAGATTATGGTCATATGTCTTTGACTGTTGTAATATTTTAAAAAATTAAACATTTCCTGTAGTTGTGATCATACTTTCATGTGTCTCATCTGTTCAATTTCTTTTCTTTTCCCCTCCTAATACATTGGAATTACATCCTAAAACATGGAGGTTGTTCTTTACGAAATCCACTTTGATATCTGAGTGCATGCCACCCTTTCCCAGGCCAGTCTCTGGTGGAACCTAAGATAGTGATTTCCTTTTTCTCATGTGATTCCCAAGCAGAAGGAAGACATGATCAGGTATGGACAGAGTGGGGCAGTTTTGGCAGCTCCTCAGAGAGAGATGTTTTGGAAATTGATTCTTTTCCCACGCAAAGCCTTGCAGCCACCTGAGCAGACCCAGTTGTCAGCCTTAATCTCATCCAAAGCCTCTGGGAATCAACTCAAACATGAGTGTTTCCAGCACCGCTCATCCTCAAAGCACTTCGCCACCATTATCGAATCAATCTTCAAGGCAGGGTTTGGAGGAGAGATGGTTTTCCTCACACCGCAGGTCTGCAAGCCAGGAGAGCTCAAGGCAATGTGACCAGGGGCGGGAAGCAGGTTTCCTGTGGCTTTCCTCCTTCGGCTGCCTGGACGGTCCCCTCACTCGGTTGTGAACTCTGTTGCCAACTCAATCTGAATTTCTTAGTGAAGTTGGGGTCATTCATGTTCTCTAATCCCTGAGCTGAACACCCTCGTCTGGAGTCATTGGCACCTTTGTTCTTTCCAAACACTAGCAATATGACTTTGGGTAAGTTGTAAGTCTTTTCCGAGCCTCTGCAAAGTAGGAATATTAAGCCAGGTGTGGTGGCACACGCTTGTTTCCCAGTCCTCTGGGAGGCTGAGGCAGGAGGATCACAACCTGAGCAACTTATCAGCCAGGTGAGACACTATCTCAAAATAAAAATAATTTTAAAAAAAAGGCTGAGGGATGTAGTTCAGTGCAAAGACCCTGGATTCAAACTCTAGTAGTGGAAAAAAAGAGATACTAATCTGTACGGCATAAGATTATGAGGAAGATAAAATGAAATAACATACAGAAAGACAACTGCGCACGTAGTAGCCAGACATCAATTCATTTAGGCAAAACCACCAACCAACCACACAAATAACCAGATAAAGCAGACTGCGGCAGCAGCGACAGAAACAGTGACAAAACGGTGAGTGCCACTATCCCTGCAGTCCTGGGCAGGCAGCTATGAGGAGCAGGATGCATATGGGAGGAGATGGCTCCACAGCCAGGCCCAAGTTCAAAGCCCGGCTCCATGGCTTCCCAGATGGGCAGCTTTGGACCTGTTACTTCGGTGCTCCCTGGTGCGGTGCTCCCGCCTGTAAAGTGACCGTGATCATAACGCCCACTGTGGGCAGTTGTGAGGACAAACCAGCTGTCCCATTCGGGATATTCAGTCAGTTCCTGGCACCCAGGGTGGGGTCCACCAGCATGACATTTTTATGACCGTGACAGTTTGGCTTCACTCCAGCATAGCGTGCTATTGCATGGGCCGGCCTTTGTTTAGAGGCATGAAAAATTGCAAAGAAAGGCATTTAAGATCACTGTAAATTAGAAGCCCGGGAGAGCCGGGAAGTAGCTTGATTGCGTGGTGTAGCGTGGCTAGGCAGAAAACGATGGGTACTGCAAAGAGCTGTGTGCTCGTGGGAGGATTCGCGGGTTAAGAGAGGTTTCCTCTCAACATCCCATTCTAGCTTCCCCCTGTGGCGCAGCTGTGATGTGCAACCTGCGAGGACGCTAAGCCACAGGACGCCAGAACAGACCGTAACTCAGGAGGAGCAGACAGGCCCGCAGCCCCAGGGAAACCAGGCACCCAGGACCGACATCGCACACAGCTGTCGTGCAGCCCGTTCTCAGGCAAGGCCGAAGGGAGCTTGGCAAATTCGTGTTTGAAAAGAGATCCCTCACCAAAGGCTTTGGGAATGGTGAAAGGGCTTCATCAAATTGTTTCTGACAAAGACCATGCAAACAAGGGAATTTAATTTGAAAATTAGGAGCATGTGAAAACGCAAAGGCGTGGTCCCAGCCAAATGGCTGCAGGCGATGCTTGTGTTCATATGGGATGCGTTAGGGTCCAGGGCAAGGCTGAGACAGAGAAGCGAGGGTGTGCTGGCCAGCGGGCTGCCGTGCAAATGGGAACGTGAGGCCTCCTGTGGAAGAAAGCTGTCTATCTGCAGCGACGGTAACGAAATCAGCTGACATTTGTTGTGTCCTTATGCCACACCATGCTAAGTTTAAGTGCTTTGAACATATCAACTCGTCTTAAATTCTCCACAAACTATGTGGGAGCTGCTTTTTTTTTTTTTTGGTACCAGCCCAGGGCCTTTGCACTGAGCTCCATCCCAAGCCTTATGTATTTATTTATATTTTGAGATGGGGTCTTACTAAGTCACTAAGTTGCTTGGCTGGGCTTGAACTTGCCATCCTCCTGCTTCAGCCTCCCAGGGTGCTGGAATTATAGGTGAGCACCACCGTGCCTGGATGGGAAATGCAATTATAATCATCTCTATTTGACAGAAGGTAGAGCCAAGGCCTACAGTGTTTGAACTAAGGCTGTGCAGCGAAGGACCTAACCCCCACCACTCCCACTTGGTGTGACAGTTTCTTTGTGGTGCCATCTTTATGGTGGAAAGTATGTCATTTGCTGACTTGCTAGTGAACCCTATCAGGGGAACACAGAAAGCTGATAACCAGACTGTTTCATCCTAGAAGGAGGCCCGTTAATGTGCTGATGGGAGACGGAAACACACAGACAAGTGTATTAGTTAGCTTTTTCTACTGTAACAAAATACCCCAGGCAGGCTACTTTATAAGAGAAAAGGTTTCTTTAGCTGACAGGGTTTTGTCTGTTTGCTTTTGTTTAATTTCGCTTTGTCTGCAGTGCTGAGGTTGGAACCTAGTGCCTTCTACATGCTAGGCAAGTGCTCTACCAATGCAGCTGTACCCCTAGTCCTAGCTCACAGTTCTGGAGGCTGAAAGTCCCAGGTCAGGCAGCCTCATCCATTGGGCCTGTGGAGAGGATCTGCTTGGCTGTGTTACAGCATGGTGGATTGTGTCATGGTGGGAGTGTGTGTAGGAGCAAGTAGTCCCGTTGCAAAACAGGAAGCAGAGAATGATTGAGGGTGGGCTTGCTCTTACAGTACCTCGCTCTTGCAGAACATCCTCAATTCCTCCTGAGGTCAGTGACCTCAGTGACCTAATGGCCTCCTGCCACCCCACCTCTTCCTGGTCCCACGACCACACTGAGGACTAGGCCTCCAGCACGTGAACCTTTGGGAGAGAAACCACAAGGAAACTGCAGCAGAGAGTTTTCTTCTTTTCCTTCGGAATCCCCCTCTTTGCTTTTTGTTGTTAATGTGGACAATTTAAAATATGTACCCTCATCTGCTTCAACAATTATCAACCTTTTCAGCCTCATTTTAGCTACCACTGTCACATTTTTTTTTCTGGAGTATTTTAAACATCATGTCATTTCACCACTACATACATGTGCTTACCAGATAGAGGCTTTTTAAAGCATGTAATCACCATGCCATTGTCACACCTAATAAAATGTCCTAATATCATCCATATCTAGTCCATATTCAAATTCCCTGCATTGTCTTCAAGACATTTCCACACTGATTTCTTTGAATGGGGCTCTGAATGAGAACTGCCCACTTTACGTGGCTAGTCAATGTTTTAACTTTCTCCTTTCTAAGATGATTAAATTTTTTTGGATTATTTTATTTTATTTTAGAAAATTTCAGACTTCCAGAAAAGTCACAAAGTTAGTACAGAGTTCTCACCTAGCCGCCATCCAGATCTTCCTAACGTTAAAATCTTCTAAGATCACAGAACATTTGTCCAAACTATTACTGCCTGACCATCAAACCTTGGAGTTGATTTGCATTTCTCCAGTTTTTCCACCAATGGCCTGTTTCTGTTCTAGGATCCAATCCATGTTGCATTTAGTAAGTCTCCTTTAATCTCTGACAGTCTACCTCCTTCCTTTTTCCTTCACACCCTTGATGTTTGGCAAAACCTGGCCTGTGGAACGTCCCACATTGAAACTTGGCTGATGGCTCCCTTCTGACAATGTTTAGCTTGAGTCTGTGTCCCTGTATTACCTAAATATTGATGGCTAGAGGTACAGACTTGATTTGACAGAAGTTCCATTTTAGTTATGTACTTTTTAGGCAGGCAGCCTTTGTGGGTGGGGTTGGCTTCTTGCTATGGCTGCACATTATGAGGCACAGAATGTTGGGGGACGGGGTCACTTTCTGTGATTTTTGAGGCACTTTCTGAACACAGACTACATATCTATTCAAATGTCTGTGGTTGCACATTTTCAAAAACTAAGTTTTCTGTCTTTGGGTTAGTGTTCTTCTTGGGTTAGGCAGGTTTTTTTGTTTTTTTTTTGAGACAGGGTCTCACTATGTAGTTGAGGCTGGCCTTGAACTCATTATGTAGCCCAGGCTGGCCTCAAACTTGTAGTGATCCTCCTGCCTCAGCTCCCTGAGTGCTGAGATTACAGATGTGCCCCACCAAGCCTGGAAGACATTTTTTTTTTCCAAGATGACTGATTAAGATGTCTTCCTAATTATCTTTTAACAGGGGTCAATAATGGATGCTAGTCATTCTACCTTTAAAATAAATCCATCTGAGTGTTCTCATTATTGGTAAAACATTCACATGAATGGGAACAAAGACGGAGTAGCTTCATCCTGATCTTTGGAGAGATGCTGCCAACGAGCATTATGCCAGTGGTTGTGCTGTGTCTGAATTTTTTTTTTCAGTTTTTTTTTTTTTTGAGGCAAAGTCTCCCTATGTAATTGAGGCTGGCGTTGAACTCACTATGTAGCCCAGGCTGACCTCGAACTTGCAGTGATCCTCCTGCCTCAGCCTCCTGAGTGCTGGGATTACGAGCTATGTCTGCACTGAAGAGGTAGAAGGTCCTTTTGTCCTTTGCAGCTCTGCTCAGCTTATCTTGGATATGGCTGAGTGGAGAGTCAGCTTCGGGAGGTGCCACGGGACACGGGACCTGAGTTCCAGTGGCTGGGTGACTTTGGGCAAATTCAGGGCAATCAAGTTCAGCTATGCAGAATGTGTGTTGCATAAATTCAAGGCCACCAGTCTCATAGACTGCGAAGTCAATGGCAAGCCTTGCAGTTTGTTCAGTCTCCATCCTGCCCAGATACATGTGGCTACCCTGGGAGCTTACACAGCAGTGTGTGGATCCTAGTTTTATTTTATTTTATTTTTTTGGTGCCGGGGATCAAGCTCAGGGCCTTGCGGTTGCTAGGCAAGAGCTCCACCACTTGAGCTAAATCCCCAGCCCCGCATCTGTCAGGGTCATGGTGGGAAAAAGAATGATGGACCGTGGGTGGTTCAAATGAAGATGCTTCAAGGAAGGAGAGCTGGGGGTGGAGTGAGTAGTGGGCCTTGTGCACTTAGGGTCAGTGAAAGCTGGAGATGAAAGCAGCAGTTGGAGCTTGGAAGGTCTAGATTGTTCCCAGACCCTCGGGCACTGAAGCAGGAAGGGAGCGGGAAGAAATACCTTCATCTCAGCCTGGCTTTCCTGCCTCCTCTCTAGCCTGCCCCCAGCCGTCCCTCTACCTCTTCTCTAGCTCGTGCCCTAGCCAGACAGCTGGGTGATGGGACCATGGAGGGCGTGCCCTAGCCAGGCAGCCAGGTGATGGGACCATGGATGGGACCTTGGAGCAGGGCATTGTACGGAGGTGGAGGACCCACAGTCAGGGAAGGTGTCAGAGAGGAGAATCAGGCCCCCAGAGACCCAAGGCCGGAAGTTAGGTCTAAGACCTCACCCTGTGGGAACTCCCCATACTTTCATTCCTGGCTTGTTAAATATGAAGCCCTTTCTTTTCCTAAGCCATGTTGGGCTCTGACTGAATAGAGTCAGTGTGTAACTGACAGGGTCAGTGTGTGAAGGACACTGGGGACGTAGAGTCACAGGATGGGGTGAGGACTCTGGGTACAGGCTTCTCCAGGGCGCTGCTCAGAGCAGGGCCTGTGTTGGCCCTGTGTGTTCCTCTCAGAGGAACCATAGCCCAGGTCAACAGCTTCCCTTTCCTGTACTATTGCTCTAACTACCCCTTCCCTCCACTGCTTTCCAGTTTCTACTCTGTTTATTTGCAACACAAGGGATTGAACTCAGGGGCTTCACTCTGAGCTACACCCCCAGCCCTTTATTTTTTATTTTGAGACACAAGTCTCACAAGTTGTTAAATTGCCCAGGCTGGGCTGGAATTTGCCATCCTCCTGCCTCAGCCTCCTAGAGTGCTGGGGTTACAGGCATGCAATACCACATCTATTAGTTTTCTCAGGATTTTTAAAAAAAGGATTCTCCTGCTCCTGTACAAAAATGCTTCCAGTTTTAAATGCCTGGCATGTCACGGGCACACAAGAAGTATTTGCACAGTGCATCATGGATCCTGTGGATGTTGGGAGCGGGGCATGAGAGGGTGGGAGGGAAAGGAGCCAAGGGCCTGCTCCATGTCTCCAGGTTCACCCTTCCAGGATAAGTCCCCATAGATCCTAGAGACCTCACATTCAATGGATTCCTTCCTTTGGTCACTTCCAGCTGGCCTGCGCTCCAGGCTTAGTTCATGGCACCCCCAGAGGTGGGGGGTGCACATCTGCTGACAGGGCTCCTGGGCTCTGCAGTCAAAGTGCCTGTGTCCCCATCCCAGCTTGGCCTGTGACCCACTCTGTGCCTTGGTTTCCCCATCTATCAAATGGAGATAGCAATGGTACTCATCTCACTAGATTGTTAACATGAATAAGATAGGAAGTGATGGGAGGTGCCCAGTAGTAGGCGCTGTGTGTCACCCATCCCAGGGACACCACCTCTAAGCAGGGACCCAGGAGCCACCTCTGGTCCCTCTAACCCAGTACCACCCCGGAGAATTCTAACATCTGCTTTAAATGTGATCTTGAAGTTCCTAATAGCCACACTGAAAGCATTTAAAAGAAGTGAAATTAATTTAAATTGTATTTAGCCCCGTATATCAAAACCATGACACTTTCAACATGGAATCAATATAAAAAAATCAGTGAGATATTTTACATTAAAAAACAATTTGTTTTGAACAAACCTTCCAAAATCTGGCATTGGTGCTATATGTACAAAGGAGGATCATCCACGTGGCGGGAACTCTATGGCTACGTGAGGCTGGAGGCCACCGGATTGGACCTGCAGCCCATGCTGGTCACCAGGTCCCTTGGGTGCTCGCTCACCTGCTCCTTCCCTGCCACCTCCCTGGTCTTCAGATTTGCATTGAGAGCTTCCAGCTGGGGTCTATGCCAGTGCTCCAGCGCAGGTTTCCAGCCCTTAGCTTCTCTGCTCCAACTGGCCTTACATTTTGCAGCCAGAGAAAAGTTCCTAAAAGGCAGAACTGGTCCTTTGTCACCCTTGCTCCAAATCCCTCAAGGCTGCGACTTCGACCTCCTGAGCCTCTAGTAATATGTCCACACCCCACATCCTCTTTGATCTCCACCCCCGGACCCTTCTGCACTTCCGCACATGCCCCTCAGCTTCCCGCTTGGTGATGGCTGCTGGCTCCAAGGACTGAGCCCAGCTGGGGCTCTTCTGGGACACCTTAACCCCACAGGCCCGCTGAGCCTTCCATCCCTCTCCCAGACCTGTGCATGTGTCTGTCTCACAGGTGTCACACACTTTGCACTTGTGCGTTCACTTCTGTCTCTGCACTTCCATGTGAGCTCCTTAGGATGGGAACCATGCTTCCCCTGTCTGCATCCCGAGTGCTGACCCAGAACAGTCACATCGTAGTGGATGCGCTTTCCCAGCCTGTGTATGGTTTGGCCTGGGATTTGGGTATACAAAAGAATGCAGTGAGAGATGATCCTGGAAAGGCAGTTTGGGGCCAGGCTGTAAAGAGATTTGAATACCAGGCCAAGGAGAGTTCAGACTTTATTCTCTTGGCAGTGGGGAGCCATTGCAGGTTTTGGGGGGAGCTAGGGCAAGAGATGATGTTAACAGGGTGTTTGGTTCAAGGTGGAGTCAAATTCAAGTCATTCGCATCTTCTGAAAAATCCTGTTGAATGGTATGCAGTACTTTCTAGAAGCATCCTCTCCAGAGGCCACTTGGAAAGGTTGGGGAAAGGAAGGAATGAATACCTGTTGAGCTGCTATATGGCCTACATATTCCAAATTTTGTACATATGACTATACAAGGTGTGATTGAAATGTAAGGTGAATGTTTAAATTAAAAAAAAATCACTGTAAAAGACTCATCACCACGAATCCCTCTCAAAAAACTGCCGCTTGTTTCAAACACACTGATCCCATCATTGTTGCCACTTTCTGAAACAATGTATTCACTGTATTTTTTATCATACCTCATAAAGACCCTCAAGAAAGAGGACTTCCAGAACTGGTTGGGAAATTGCCAAGAATGATGGGATGAGTGTGTCTGAAGTGCGGGGGAAGATTTAGAGGAGGGATTCATGGCAATGCATCTTTTACTGTAATAAATTCTTTTTAGTTAAACACACAGTATATTTTTTGATCCGCCCTTTGCCCAGTGCCCCCAAGGCAAACCAGTTCTTTTCAGTTAGAGAGGTGACTGAAATTCAGAGAGGTTAGGGAGGTTGCCAGAGCAGTAAGTAGCTGGACTTGTGTCCCGTGGGGCTTGAAGTCTTCCTGGAGGGCAGGTGGGGGTCAGCGGGGAGCCAGGAAAGGTGACAGGTCAGGGTTGGTGCCGCCTATACCGGGTTGGGGGTGGCCTCTGGGTAGCACCAGGAAGTGCGTACCGGGCCTTATACAGGAGTACTTACTGATGTCACTCTGTGTGGCTCTGTGAGGGCACAGATAAGACACGATGGAAAGCAACTCAGAGAGCAATCAAACTGCTCCATGGGGCCTGAGGACAAGATGATTCCTACTTGGTTCGCCTTCTCCCCATAAGATTTTGATTAACTTGACAAGGTCTTCTGGTCACAACCGAAGCCTTAGCTTTAATAATACCCTAACTTAAATATCCCTGGAATAATTTTTGACTCCCTTTATCATGAAAAGATTTTCCCCTCAAAGCCTTTAATTCTGCAGTCATCTATTTTTCCGATTGAAGGTAATTCCATGGAACTTGCTTGGTCTTTTTTTTTTTTTTTTTTTTTTTTTTTTTGTACTGGGGATTGACCCCAAGGCCTTTGAGCTGAGTTACAACTCCAGCCCTTTATTTTTTATTTTGAGACAGGGTCTCACTAAGTTACTAAGTTGCCTGGGCTGGGTTTAAACTTGCCATTCTCCTGCCCCAGCCTCATCTGTGCCATCAGGCCTGGTCACTTGCTTGGCCTCAATGAATGACTATAATCAGCATCTCATTCTGCTTTATCTCTGCCTTCTTTCTGGCTTCTCCACCACAGGCTGATCTAGAACGTTGTTCAGCTTCAGCCAAATACTTCATAATAGTAAATGGCAGTGGCTTTTAGGAAGGGGACAGCGTCTTTATTCTCTTTCTTCTGGGTCTTAGTAGCAGGGCAAAGCTACCTTGGGAAATGTTACTGTCTTTCTGTCTGAGATCCAGCAATGCATGTGAGCAGCATGGAAGGGGGAAAAGTTTATTTTGGCTCATGGTTTCAGAGGCTTCAGTCCATGGTTAGCTGGCTCCAAGGCAGAAACACCATGGTGAAGACAAAGGGAAGCTGCTCACCTCCTGGCAGGTGGGATGCTGAGAGACTTGGAAAGAGACAGAGGGGATGTGGCCAAGGACCAGATACAGTCCCCAGGGTCACACCCCAGGGACCTACTTCCGTCAAGTAGGCCAGAGCCCCTACAGTTTCCATCACTTTCTAATAGTTCCATCAAATTATAATGCCATCAATAGATTAGTTCACTTAATGACATTAAAGCCCTCATTACCAATCACTTTCCTGAAAGCCCCATCTCTGAGCACGATACTTTTGGGGGACATTTTAGATATGAATCATAATAAGGTTAATGCTCCCCTGGGTGTTCTCTCTCTCTCTTTCTCTCTCTCTTTCTCTCTCTCTCTCATTTCTTTACTTCCAGACTGGGGATTAAACCCAGGGGTCCTCTACCACTGACCTACATCCCCAGCCTCCCTTTTTTTTAATTTTTAATTTTTGTTTTTTGAGAGAGGGTCTTGTTGAGTTGCCCAGGCTGTACTCAAACTTGTGATCCTCCTGCCTCAGCCTCCCAGAATGCTGGGATCAGAGGTGTGCACCACCACAGCTGGCTTCTCCTATTTTATATCTTCCTTCAGTTCCTTTCTTCATTTCCCATGACGTGACCTTGTGAAGGTCCCTGGGAAGCTCTGGTTTAGCCTTATCACCACATTTGAGTCAGACTTTCAGCATGGACTCCATTTTTTTTTTGGCCATATTTTTTAATACATTTTTTTTTTCAGTTTTACTTTTAACACTTCTCCCTTTCAAACTGCTGCTCGAGATCGCAGACTACTGCAGTAGGTGTCTAATTCGCTGTCTTCGGGTCTCCAGCTCATTGTCACTGTGCAGGGTAAGAGCCCAGCTGACACCTGTCGGGGTGCACCTGTAGAGGTGCTCACCAAAGATGTGATCACTTTTACAGAAACTGGGTAGACTTTGGGGGTGTCCTGATAGGGAAGAAAATTCAGGCTCGGGATTTTCCATAAAGCACACATTCTTTTTGCACTTTGTGCTAGCCAGAGACAGAACGTTTGGAGCAAAACCACAAACCCCTTTCGGTGGGACCTGCCTGCTCCCCGGCGTTCACCTGGACCCTTTGCTGTTATTCCAGGACCTGAGCAGAGGAGCGGGGTGCACAGGCTGCTGCAGAAATCGGTGCTGAAATGCTCCGCGCCTACAGCTGCCTTCCTGGATTCTGGATGCTGTAGACTCCACGTCCTGTCAGGGACCCGGGCAGATGGGGGCGGGGAGATTCCTGTTTTAGATTAGCAGGAGGATTTATCACACCAGAGGTCAGTGTTTACCTTGGCCTCAGCTCGGCAAGTCCTTCCTCCTCTGCTGACTAGGCAGAAGCGCAGCTCTGCTTTGTGTCGCGAAGGGGACGCCGAAGAGCTGTCCGAAAGGCCTAGAAACACCATGGCAGGGAGCCTGGAGCCAGAGGCTGGAGCCTGCACGGAGAAATCCGGCCCATTTTTGTCCTTTTTCTAAGGTGCTTCCCCTCTCATCTAGAGGAAGGACAGGGGATCCGGGACAAGTTGCCTCCTCACTGTCTCATCCCTAAAGGGAACACGATGGGAATTGCTGCCCCGCACACATCAGTGTCAGGAGAGGTCGCGGACATAAGGACAGTGACCCTGATTTGTCCAGCTTCTTAGCGAGGTTCTGAGGGTTAGGTGATCGCCAAAGATCACCGAGGAAGAAAGGAGGAAGGGGCCAGCTCCGAAACCCAAGGCTCCCATCCCAAATACCGCCCCACCTTTTTTAGTACCAGGGATTATTAAATCACTACATTGCCCAGGTGGGACTCAAACTTTAGCTCCTCCTGCCTCAGCCTCCTGGGCTCCTGGGATTACAGGGTGCACCATCACTCCAACCCTTTGATGCTGCATGTTTTGGGCTCTTGCTGAACAGTGGCTTTGGCCTCTGTTGGAGTTTCAGTGTGTATCCCAAGCGGGCCAGGGCCACCATTCTGGAAGAGACAAGAGCACATGTGGAGAGCTGAGCAACCTGCTGGGGTGGCGCTGCAGGGTGGTGGTGGCAGCTAAAAACATTCGGGACCTTCCAGGAGTCTCCATGGAGGCTTTTATTTCAGGGCTGCTCGAACTTTCCCACTTTTGCCGTCTACCACATGCATACTTTAAAAAGAATGCAAATTGGCTTTTCTATGCCATGCCATTCCTATATTTGTTTTAAAATAAAGTTTTATTTTAAATTGTTGGCCATAGAGTAAGATGTACCAAGTTTTGTCCATCGAGAAAGCCCCATATGCTCCTGGATCTGAGGATTTTGGCTGCCCCACCTCGGGGACTTGAGATGTGTGCTGTCTTTTAATTTCTTCTCTCACCAAAACCCCAGGATAATAATTATTAATGTTCTATTGAGTATTATGGAGTGTCAAGCACACTTTGAATATGTGAATAGTTCATTTGGCCCTTTCGGCAACTCCACAAATTAGGCACTGTTGTTTTGATTTTAGAGACAAGGATGCTCAGAGAAGTTAGGGAGCGTGTCCAGGGTCACACAGCGGTTCTATCCTGGGGAGGGGAGAGTGAGATGACACAGAATTCTTCCTTCCTCTTGGCTGTTATGTCCCTGCTGGGTGCTGCTGCTTTTAAAAATCTCGCCTAAAAGAGTGACAGTTTCAAACAGTTGTGTGTGCCCACAGCTGCTTTGGAGACGGGACTGGGGGACAGAGGGAAGAGAGAATCGCAGGAGCCAGGGCGGTGAAGGCCTCGGGAGACAGAGGCTCGGCCTCTTCACTTCACACATGGAGCCGAGGGGAGGGCCAGAGGGGGCGGGCTCACTACAGATCACACAGCAAGTCAGCAGGGCCAGGAACAGCCCTGGGCTATGGACCTGGGTGGTGTGGGTGACATTATGTTTCTTTTATTGATTTCGCACATCTTGGTCCATTTATCCTTTGGCATCTAAACGGAACTCCCTCTCTTGCAGCACATCTGCCCAGACTGGCGGCTGTCTTTCGAAGGGAAAAGGCCAATTTTAATCCCCTCCCAGAGAATAGTGTAAGCACCTTGAGGGAAGAGACCACACTGTTTCTGTCTCCAAATGCTGTCCGAGTGCTGGGTGCACAGAAGTTGCTTAGTATACATCACTGGTCCAGAATAAACCTAGTGTCCCAGAAATGAAGAAAAGTACCAGCCCTGACCACCGCCATAGTCCTGGAGTTTCTGGGATGTATTTATTTTTCTCCTAACCGTTTCTGTCGTGAAATAATCCTGTGCTACATGGAACACTGAAAAAACTGGGTTTAAGATAAAAAAAGAAATTCCTGTCCCCTTACCGTAATGCCCACAGCATAAAGCCAGCTTCCAGCAATATGGGGTTTCTCTGGCCTCATTCACATCTCAGTACGCAGGTCAAGGAGCAGAAGGTGAAAGACAGATTTCTGGGGGAAGTGACGTCAGCATTTATTAGGTGTCAGCCAAGTGCCCAAGCAGTTCATTTCAGATTCCTCTTTGGGGAGGCACTGAAAATCCCTGATAACTTAAATTCTCCAAATCTTTTGGGCCTCCAGGGAGGGATGGAGGGCGAGAAGAAGGAAGTGATCTGATGTCCAAGTTACACATTTCCCATCAGGGGGCTGTCCATGCTGAGATGATTTCCTCTGCCTCCAAGACAGAGATCCAGGATTTGGGACATGTAGGCTTTGGTTAGAAAAGCAGCTGGGCTGGCGATGAGCTGAGTGCCGCAGCACTTGCCCAGCAAGCACGAGGCTCTAGGTTTGATTCCTGGTACTAAAGAAAAGAGATAGAAAAGCTGAACTGGGATTCCAGGGAACCAAGTGATAAGATGTGTAATTTACGGGAGAGTGTGAGTGGGGTTGGATAGCATATCTTGGGATGTGCAAGCAAGAGAGTGCATAGGGACTGTGGATCTATGGGGACACCTGAAGACATGTGACAAAGATATGAGGACAAGACGGAAAATCACGAGAGCTGGGCTGTCCCGCTGCATTTGCAACAGCACCTTTCTGTCTTCCCCTAACAACAGTCCTACAGTCCTTTTCCAGATGAGCTGTGGTTGGTTCATCATGCCGGTCTTTCCAGGATGGCCTCTCTCTGGTCCTGGAGGCAACCCACAGACTGGGGGCTTCCCACTCATCGCAGGGCAGACCAGCCTCCCAGCCTCCGCCAGCCCTGGGGAAAGTCAGACAAAGGCTCCTGACTGGGGCCTGGAGCACAGGCTGGGTTCTCGGTCCCTCCTGTCCTACTATGGGGTTCAAGCACTGTGGGGAGAGACCAATCTGGGGCCAGGTTAGCCTTGGGCTCCGTGTGGGGTCTGAGGCTCGGCTTCCCCATCTGTGAAAGTGAAATTGTATTCCATCTTCCTGGAGCCCTTTTCCGGATCGGATGGCCCACCAGTTGGGGATTCTGACCTTGAAGAGTCAGTAGGCAAGGTGGGGGCAGGGCTGGGGGGTCAAAGGGAAGATTTGGGGATAGTCTTGGCTAGCTGCTCACAGATGTGCAGTAGTTTGGCCCAAAGGACTTTGCCTAAGGAGCGAAAGGTACGTACGTTTCTAGTTTAATATTTTTGAGCCTCTGTTTCCACCTCTGAGAAATAGGAGTGGTAACATCTCACAGGACGACAAACCAACCACCTTATCCAGGTGAAATGGCCAGGCACGGAAAATGTGCTCCACGGGGCATTTGCGAACCCGAACAAGGTTTCGTCGGGAAGATTCCAAATTGTGTATGGCGTCCCTGGGTACAAGGTCTGCAGCCGCGGCTGCCTCCTCCACGCCGGGCCACCGAGGGTTAAAGAGAAAGCCCCACGCCCCCTTTGGCGGCGCAGAGCCCACCTCACCGAATTTGAAAAGGCGGCCCCGGAGAGGCGTGGGCGCCCCCAGACGCTTCCAGCTCCGACCCCGGCTCCGAGCGCTCGCTGCCCGGCCGGGGCCGCGGGTTCGGTCCCGCCGCCGGTGCGCTCCGGATCGTCCTCGCGCCCGCCCGGGACGCCGGGTCCCCGCGCACGATGAGGCTGGCTCTGCTCCTGCCTTGGGCGTGCTGCTGCCTCTGCGGGTCGGCGCTGGCCACCGGCTTCCTCTACCCCTTCCCGGCCGCGGCTCTCCCGCAGCACGGCTACCCCGAGCCAGGCGCCGGCTCCCCGGGCAGCGGCTACGCGGGCCGCCGGTGAGTGGCGGGAGGCTCTGAGGCGCGGGGGTCCAGAGCGGGGGCCGCGCGGCCCGGGACTTGGGGGTCTCTGGCTGCGCCCTCCCTCTAGGTTGCGGGCTCGGGGGGAGGTGGCTCCGACCTGCCGCTGGGGCGCGCGAGGGGGCGCGCGAGGGGGCGCGCGGAGGGGGCGCGATCGGCTCGCGGGGCTCCCGGCTCGGCCCCCCACGTCCCCCGGCTCGCGTGGCCCCTCCGCGCTCACCTGCCAGCCCGAAGCTTTGTGTCGCCGAGCAGTTCCCGGGTGGCCAAGATCCGGATCTCGAGTCCGGATCCCCTGCCACTCAGGCCGCGACACCGAGGGGACCCTTCAGTCCGGTCTTCGGGGCCTCGGCTGCGGCTCCCCGGCCAAGCCGGAGGCGGGACCATCTGGGCTCTCTGGCTCCGCTGTGGGTTCGGGAAAGGAGCCGGGATCAGCAGCTCCAGGTGCAGGGACCCGCCGGCCGCCTCTCCCGAAGCCGGCAGGTGGCGCCCTGGCCGCCCGGTGATGGTCAGGACTGCTCTCCCGAGCCGCGTTTGAATTCGCACTGTGGTAGCAATAAAGAAAACGGTACTTGAACTTCGCTTTCCCCCGTTTGATAATTACAACCCGCACGCCTGTACTAGGGTGTTAGAACACCGACCCTTCACTGCTACGTTTCCTCTTTTGGTCATCAAACCACCGTGGGGTCAAGGTTTTAAAATAGTAACTTGGCTTTAATGGGGTAAACTGAGGCACGGAGAAGGTTCCCGAAGTTCAGGGGCACTCAGGGCTGATCTCTGTTTTCTTCTTCAAATCTGGTGCATTCTGTCGCCTTACTCTGCTTACGGAATCCAGGAGCCAGGACCCGTTTCTCTTTACTCCTTTAATATTTTACCAAGCCGGAGGCCCATCATGAGAGTCTGACAAGGCCTTCTAAGGAGGGAGCAGGGATGTTTTGTGCGGGGAGCGCCGGACACTTCGTAGCTGGAGAAGGCGGCGTCCTGAAAAAGTATCCTGGCGCCTTGGAAAATTGCCTGCGATTCGCTTTCCCTCGTGTTGCGTGGAAATACTTCCTAGAGACTTCGAGTAGGAGCATTCGGCAAGTGCCCACAAAAGTGTGGCCCCCTCACAGTTCCCCCGAGAGCATCTTAAGCTTTCTAAGATTCCAGTTATGGAAACTAAGCAAAATGGATCCGTGTCTAAGTAGATTAATGTTCAGAAAACAAGTTTTTAGGGCACTGTTCTCGATAGTTAACTGTATGGGGAACTCTGAGGGCCAGCTTCACCCCCTCCCCCATCTGCGGGTTTGTATCCAAGGATTCCACCAACTTCAGATTGAAAACATTTGGGACAAATCTGCGTCTGTACTGAACATGTACGAACTTCTTGTCATTGTTCCCCGAACAATGCAGCATAACAACGGTCTCTGTGGACTTTACATTGCTTTTGGTATCATAAGGCCCCTAGAGGTGATTCAAAGTCTGTGGGAGGATAGTGTAGGTTCCCTGCAAAGACCCTGCCGTTTCATACAAGGGACTTGAGTGTATGTGGCTTTTGGCATCACGGGCTGGGGGAGGCCCTGGGGTCCGTCCCTTGTGGATACTGAAGGACGACTGTATCAGCATTCCCTTCTGTCTGCTTGAGTCTCATCTGCGTGTTTTATAAGAGCAGATATATTCACACATTACTTTTTAGTAATTAGTAAGTGTGGGAAGGGGGAAAAGGCCCCTGCACATGCAGTCTGGGAGTAGCTAGAGGAGAAGGGGGTGAGTAAGTGGGCTCCTTGTTCTGCGCTGGGTGGGCTGGAACTTGGGAACTTCTGCAAAATTTAGAAGGAATTGTTTTAGATCTGGGTGTGGTGGTACAACCCTGTTATCTCAGCACTCCGGGAGGCCGAGGCAGGAGAATCACGAGTTTAAACTCAGCCTGAGCAATTTAAAATTTAGCGAGACTCTGTCTCAAAATAAAAAAGGGCTGGAGATGTAGCCCAGTGCAAAGACCCAGGGTTCAGTCCGCAGTACAAGGCAGAAAGAAAGAAAAAAGAGGCCCCTGGTTGTTTAGAAGGCCATTTCCTGTAGAATTTTAAAACCTGCGATGGGGTCACTGGTGAGGCCACTGGTGATTTTCACCAGGCAGAGTTGTTCAGATAAAACCAACATTAACTGACTGGGAGGGCTGCCCTAAGCACTGAGCCCCCACCTCCGCCATCCTAACTCTTTCAAGCAAGCAAATCTCTCTCCACTACAGGGGTTTATTAGGGGCCTTGTGTGTTGTATCCCCCCAGCCCCTAACTCCAACCCTAGAAGGACTGAGAAGGAGAGAAGGGGCCTTGTACCCCATCTCTGCTGGAGGAGGCAGAAGTTTTAATGTGGAAAAATGATGAAGTTTCATATTAATTCTCGAAGTGGGCATGCTCCTCTAAGGGAAAGCAGAATTGCAGTGGGATGTGGGGTCCGTCTAGACAGCAAGCTCATGGGGCGGGGACAAAGGACAAAGTTACCTTCGCTTCTTCTCTAAGGAGTGATGCTTTTTCAATAAATGAGTCACTCCTGTCCACGGTCATGTGCTTAGGGCTAAATAGTCACAGATGTCACCAAGGTAACAAATGGTTCAATGAGTAAGTCCTATTTTCCAATCTAGATGTCTTGGTCTGTTTTCTGTTGCTATAACAAAATACCCTGGGTGGGAAACTTTACAAAGAAATGTTTATTTTGGCTTACAGATTTGGAGGTAGGAAGTGAGCTTGGACCAAGAGGCCGAAATGCAAGGGGCAACCTTGCTGTATTACAACTCTATCTCTGGGTAACTAACCACATCCCTCAGAGCCGGTTTTGAAAGACTGGCATTGATCCCTTCCTGAATGTGGTGGCCCCATGACCTGATCACCTTTTAAAGCTCCTACCACCTCTCAACACCAGTATCTTGGAGTCTGGGTCTCTGCCATATTCACACCAAAGCACTGGACAAATGTTCATTCACAATGACCTGGAAAGCCAGGTTCAAATGAGGGACACTTTGATGCCTTGGGGTTCTGCTTTCAGAAAGGGCGACAGGTGGGGAGGCAGCCCAGCCA
The DNA here is from genome assembly GCA_004026905.1 of Hystrix cristata. Lineage (NCBI taxonomy): Eukaryota > Metazoa > Chordata > Mammalia > Rodentia > Hystricidae > Hystrix > Hystrix cristata. The sequence continues at coordinate 79,276 of PVJO010000949.1, read as the reverse complement.
TCTCTACGCTGGCTTCTTCCTACACCCTGAGTAAGTCACGCACAGACTTATGGATCCTTTAACCTACACACTCAGTGCAGGCTACACCCATACAAAATGCCACCCTTGGCTAGGAGTGGACACCTTGTCCTTGGAGGATGGCCTGTGACAAGCAGCCCTGGAAATGGACTCTGGATCAGGGAACCTGATCCCAGGAGCGAGGTCTTGAAGGAGGCAGGGATCTCAGTGAGGACACCGCCTTGGCCCCACGGGTTGCGACACCAAAGAAGGACCACACTACAGGATGGCAGGGCAGGTCCTCCAAAGTGCCCGGCCCATGCCAGGGACCCAGTGCCAGGTTCCAAGGACCTCTGCAGGGAGAGACTAGGGAGCCTTGTTTCAGGGCTTTGTCCAAGTTCACTATGCAGGCCTGCGCAGGTACTTTAGCCCCTCGGAGCCATTTCCAGGCTATATGATGAGGATACCACAAAGAACAGGATGCCAGGAGGGAGGACTGGGGAGCAGAAAGGGATGCGTGGATGCTGGGGCTGCACAGTGCAGATCTAACCTCATTCCTTTCTGTGTCCCTGCCACCAACCAGAGTGTCTGAGTTGCTTAGCCATGTGCCTGGCCCTTCTTCAGCTGGGACAGTCCCCTGGTCCCCCTTTATTTGGGGCCAACCCTTACCTCCAACGCAGCGTTCTCCTGTGGAACATCGCAGTGTGCCCAGTGCCCTCCCTCCAGCCCATACCTTCAGCAACGCCTTTATAAAAAACAGCTTGACCTCAGGGGATCCGCAGGCACAGGTCACGGGACTGTTTTTCAGATGTGATGATCCAGGAGTGTTGGGGCAGGGAAGCCCTCAGGGCTACTTGTGGGATCTGTTTCTGGGGATCTGTTTCTGCCCCTGTAGAAGCACAGCTACATCCCGGCCCGGTGTGCAGACTTTGGATTCATTTGCAGGCCGTCCTAAGCAGCAGTGGAATTCAGAATCTGCAACTGTGTTTTGCTTTCCATTTGGCAACTCCAGTGAGTCAGTTCGTGAAGGGGTCTGGTCCCTGTTAGGGTCTCAACTCTGCCTCCCACCTCCCTCTTCACTCTCTCCTCCCTCCTCTTTCTGTCTGCCTCATCCTGTCTCCTGCTCCTTTTCCTCCTTTCCTTCCTGTCTCCCACGCAGGGCCAGCTTTGGGGGCATCTGACCAGGGGCCAGCACTTGGGGTTTGATGCTTTCTACTTCTCAATGTGCTCGTCTTTAATTTCATGTCTGGGCAGTGAGATTTGATGGGACAATGGAGCCTCGGCCCTGGTTTTCTAGGTCCTGCAGCCTTCTGGTCTCCCTAGTAGTTCTCAGCCCTTCCCACCCTCTTTGGCCCAGGTCCACCTGGCCGCTCCCTCCTCACCTCCACCACCATCCCCTGCTCTGGCTGGGAGCTCAGGGGGAGTAGAGGTGGGGCATGTGTACCCCGTGGCAGTTTAGCTGGTCCCTGTCCCAGGCTGGCAGTGCCAGAGCATGTGTGGAGGGTACTTCGGCCTTGGGGAAAAGCCCCTGTCCATCCCCATTGAGTGCAGTACCCAGTGGCTGCCCAGTGGTCTTTGAGAAGGGAGTGCCCCACTCGACCTCCCTAGTGTGGGCTGGAGACTGAGCTCTGGGGACCCTAGCAGCTGGTGGGTTGTAACTGTGTGAGTGCACAACTCAAAGCTGCAGGGAGGAGCGAGAGAAAGAGCAAGAGTGAGAGTGGGGTTGGGAGAGAGAGAAGAAACCAAAAAAGCTTTATATTTTCCTGCTTTCAGAATGAAGGGCCTCAAATTTTCCTTTTGCATCGACCAGCCCCACATGTTATTTAGCCAGGTCTTTGCTTTAGGTCTGTCTTTTCAGCCCAGGGGCATCCAGACCTATCCATGACTCTGGGTAAGTCCTGGAAATCCTTCGCTTTTTTTTTTGTACTGGAGGTTGAGCCCAGAGCATTCACACTGAGGTCCATTCTCAGCCATTCTTTCATTTACTTATTTATTATTTTTATTTTTATTTTGAGACAGGGTCTCACCAAGTCAGTAAGTTTCCCAGGCTGGGCTCAAACTTGCGATCCTCCCCCCTTAGAGTGCTGGGATTACAGGCGTGCGCCACCATGAAATCTGTATTTGCAAATCTGTATTCCAATGACCTTCCCAGGTGCTTTTCGTGTGTGTGTGCAGCCAAGTTTGGGGAACACTTTGTCGAGAATAGGACTTCTTCGGATTTCTTTCATTGTGCCAGAAAATTAAGAAATAGCTTTTCTATAGTGACCAAGCACACACACACACACACACACACACACACACACACACAGAGTATTCTATCCAGTTCATGAGCGCACTGTGTGCCAGGCCTCAGAGGGTGGTTGCCAGAAGCCCCTAGGAGGGCTGGTGTGCAGGGCACTGTGAGGTGCTCGCTCACACTTCCCCCTCCCGCCACTGCCCACACCTCCATACTTTCTTCTGCAGTTGTGAGCCCCCTTCCTGCAGGAAGGCCTCCCAGACTCTCCTGGGTCTGCTCATTTCCTCTGGGGTGCTCGCCACACCTGGTGTGCCTGGCTGTGCTTTGGGGACTGAGACCTCATGTCCCCAGGCTTCTCACTTCTCCTACCGTGGTCACCCCACCCCACCCGCAGTGGCCCTGAGCAGCCAGCTGGGACGCGAGGACAGGAGCCGAGTTTGAGCCCTGCCCACACCTAACCTGCCCCTTGGGAATGTGAGGCCAGTGGGCACCGAGTCACCCGCATTCACTGAGGTTCTTTCAGGTTCCCAGGCCAAGTGCTGGGAACTCCAGCACGGGGTTCTGGGCCTCTGTGCAGTGGCAGGTCTGGGGCTAGAATGACCACACTATGGGCCCCTGGCCCTCTGACTGCATCGCGGGCCTTTGCAGGGTTAGTCCCCTGCCTCTTGGGTCCCTGGTACGTTAATTACTATTGAACTCAGTTGGTTTACATTACTGTTATCCGGGCACAGTGCTGTACACCCGTAATCCCAGTGCTCTGAGAGGCTGAGACAGGAGAATCCCAAGTTCTAGCCCAACCAACCTGGGCAACTTACTGACTTAGCAAGCTCCTGTCTCAAAATAAAAAAACAAAAGAAGGGCTGGGAATGTAGCTCAGTGCCAAGGCCCTGGAGTCAATCCCCAGTACTGAAAAATAATTACTGTTGATCGCTGACTGTGTCTAGATGCTCCTGCTTGATGTTGGGGACAGTGAGGTGACCTAGCTTCTGTCTTTGACAAGCTCGGGCTGGCCAGGGAAGCCAGATCCAGGAGCAAGTATGGAGTTTGTTGTGTTGCACAAACTGTGCGAAGTGGGGTGGGAAGGGAGGGGGATTTGTGCAATGATTTTTCTGGGGCAGTCTCTGCAGCCACGTTTTCTCATCTATAGCATGAGGATGGCCGTAGTGCTTATTTCTTGAGGTTGTCCTGGGGCTTTAATGAGTTCATAATAGGAAGAAGTTCTGGGAACACGGGGATACTTTACTACAGCTGTAGCCATGCCACGTGGTGATGTGTCAGGAGCCCATAGAGTAAGAGGCCACCTGACTTACTCCGTCTTGCGCTGCTGTCATGTGAGGCTGGGACATGGAAAGAGCAGGGATTCGTTTCTCAGAGCTCTGGAGGCTGGAATTCCAGGACCAAAGACCACTCCCAAGATAGCTGTGTTAATCCTGGCCATAGCGCTGCAGACGCCCCCGAGGACGGCCCCTCGGAGAATGAGCAGGAGTGCTGGGGCAGTGACTGGAAGGGCATTTGGGGCAGATGGGCTGCAGTGTGAGGTCTGTGGGCTGTCAGATGGGGCCCGGCTTGTGTGTCCTGATGGCTGGGTGGTGGGTGGGCTAGCGCAGCAGGCTGGGCCTCTGCGGCCTGAATGCAAGCCCCCCTTTCTGCCACCTGAAGGCCCTGCGGTCCAGCGAAGGGCAGTGGAGGGCAGGACAGAGGGCAGAGGAGTGCTGCAAGAGGCAAGGACGGGTCTCAGACCCCAGCTCCGGCCATCCCCGATTCTTGGGCTGGCTGTGGTGCTTGGGGATGCTGAGAAGCAGCTGGTTTGTTCCTCAGAACATTGCAAAAACTGCAGAGTTTTTTCAGCTTTGCAAAAAACAGCAGAAACAATATTCACGCACCTTGCTTCAGCCGGGATGGGGATTAGGGATGGGGATGAGGATTGAATGGGGCTACTGAGGAACGAGGATTCTGAGCTACACCGCCAGCCATTTTTCAAGTTTTTATTTTGAGACAGTCTCGCTAAGTCATTAAGTTGACCACCCTGGGCTCCAATTTTCCATCCTCCTGCCTCAGCCTCCCAGAGCACTGGGATGACAGGCGTGCACCACCACGGCTGGCTATACTTGCATTTTTTGTGAGATGTTTTTAATTTTTTCCTGCATGGAGTTTTCATGCCGAAGTTTTAGCATCTGGCCCGGGACTCGCACATTTTAGGTATTCAGTGGGCGTCTGCTGAGCACATGAATGAACAAAGGGATGAATGAATGAATGGATGAATGCCTGGACCTCTCTTTTCTGGGAAATGAACTGAGGAGGTGGCCTGTGCTCCTGCGCAGGTCCAAGGTGCTGCAAGGTCCTGGGGCAGATTCCTGTCTGCTTTGTTCCCTCCAGCCCAGCTCCGGTAGCCACTTTCAGAGGACCCTTGGAGGTCATAGCCTTAGGGGGCCCACTTTCTGCTTTGAAGTGGGGCTGCGTGGAGAAGGGGCTTTTCCTGAGTCACACCGAATGGCCCCATGGAGGTGTTGGGTGAGACTTTCTCCAGAAGCCCTTGTCTTCATCTTGCTGCCCTCCCCCGCAGCTTGTCTGTTATTTCAAATCCCGATCCCAGACAAACAATCGCGGTGGCAGTGAGCGCTCCCCCTGGCTTCTCCTGGCTCCAGCGGGTCCCACACTTCACTGTCAGTCCAGTGTGAGCTGGACTCCAACCAGCTCCCCCAAGGGCGACGACCACGGTGACAGTAATGACCTGTTAGGGAATTCTCAGGAATGTCAGCACTAAGCGCCTGGAACCCCGCAGATGGCCTGTGGAGATGTACACACGACATACTGTTCTGCTCGCCTGTTGTCAGGGTCCCCGCCCTTTGGCCCGATCATCCTTTACTTGGATCTCTCAGAAACCAGCATCCAGATGTTTCTCTTCGGTGGCCCGGAAAACAGCACTTTGGGCTGGGCTGAACTCAGCCCAGGCTAATTCAGTGGTTCTCCAGCCTCCCCTGCCTCCTGTCCATCCCCACCCCCAGGTGCCTCCAGAGGGACCTGTGTGCAGGGCAGGGCTGGCCACATTGCCTGTGACACCTTGGCCCTCGTCAGCTCTCTGTTGCTCCTCGCGGTGTTTCCTGTACTGCTTCCTCTGGGTGTGAAGGCGTCCTTTGAGGAAAACATGGGAGCTGCTGGCTCACAAAGCTGCTGTTTCCTTCCTATGGAGGGAGGTTCTGGAGCCCGGCTGTCTGGGCCTGGATCCTGGCTCTGCGTCTAACCTCCCTGTGCCTCAGTCTCCTCATCTGTAAAATGGGGATATTATGTGTCCACCCCTTGGGGCCATTCTAAGATTTACACGAGTTAATAAAGTGCTTAGAACATGATCTAGTCAATATCCTCTGTGGTCAGAGACAACAAAGGTTCTCACAGCCCGCATTGTGTACTGACCAGCTTGTATAACTTGGGGAAATAGGGAGTGGCACAGACATGTGAAGGCATAGAGTCTTTCTCAGGAGAGCATTTTGGAGGACGAGGTCAGATCAGTGATCTGAGAACTGCTAGCCCAGTTGACAGGGCTGGGGGCCATCCATGTCCCCAGATGAACCTTCCCCTTGGAGCTGGGTCCTAGCTCTCTGGCTCCCTCCACTCCACTTCTACTGGGGTGTGGGCCCCCAAGTCTTCTGTGCCCATGGACATGTGCGCCACGTGTACGTGAATTCTTCGGGTTCTGCTTTGAAGCCTAAACATTTGATGTCTTTGTTTGGAAGCATCTGATCTCCCACCGGCTTCCTGGTTCTGGAGGGGTGGGGACTGCGTGGCTTTTGCCTGAAAATCTCCCCCAGGTCCCAGCACCCAGGAGGCCACCGGGAGTCCTCCCCACTTGGAGCTCTGTGAATGCTGACAGGCTTTGCCTATTCCCGGGAGCTCCCCAGCATCCTGTCCCACAGGTCCTTTCTCCCGGGTGTCCCAGCCACTGAGAGAGGTAGAAATTCCTTTCTGCTTTGGCCCCACTGTCTGTGTCCAGGCCAGTTGCCTTGGCGTCTGACATTTCTGTCGTTCCAGCCCCTTGGCAGGGCTTATCTGGGAATCCACACCACTTGCTTCCTGCCTTCCCGTGATTGACTTGGCCACACGGCTGATCCCTGGGTTCCGGAGGTCTTGACCTGCCTGGGCGCCCATTTCTGGGGTGACGTGATCTTAGCTGCTACAGGATGCACCGGCCTCTTCCTCTCTTGTTCCGTGCCTGCTGACAACAAATTTGCTCAGACTCTGGAGCTCTTTGTGCAGGAGCTCTAAACAGGTGTGCCTTCTAGGGAGACAGCTGAGCGAGTGACAGAGACCTCACAGGAGTGACCCAGAAAGAGCTCCATCCCGGCCCTGCCAGGCTGCTCCTGGCTTTTCAGTGCTCTGGTCTCCACTGGTTGCCTTTTTAAACCTCAAGCTCTTTCCTGCCTCAGGGTCTTTGCACATGTTCTTTTCTCTGCCTTCATTGGTCTTTGCTTATTTTTGGCCTGGCTGAATCCTGCTTACACCGAAGAGCTCAGCTTCAAGGCCACATCTGCAGGGAACCTTTTCTGGTCCCTTAAAGTGACTCTGGCTCCTTTGTTTAATGCACTCAGGGCAGCTCTTACTGAGAGACTCAGGATCCATCAGTAAATTTCACAATGAGTGGGTGGATCACTTGGGAGTCTCCTGGGACTGGGAGTTTTGCAAGGATAGGGGTCCTTGCAGGGGGCCGCAAGACACCAGTTCTTGCCTGGATCACAGAGATCACTCAGGAAGAGGGGATTAGCCACTGTGCAAGCTGTACTGGTCCTATTGCTACCGTAATAGATGATCACAAATTTAGTGGCTTGAAACAAAACACATTTGTTTTCCTACCGTTCTTGAGGGCAGAAATGCGAAATGAATCTCACTGGGCTAAAATCAAAGTGTTCACAGGGCTGGCCCTTCTGGAGGCTCCAGGGAGAATCCATTCCCTTCCTTTTCCAGCTTCTGGGTGCTGCCTGCTTCTTTGGTGGAAGCCTCTTCCTCCCTCTTTAAAGAGTACTCTCCAATCTCTCCACACCACTAGGACTCTGATCCTCCCACTTTCTTCTTATAAGGGCCATTGGAATTAAGTTGGGTTCCCCTGGATAACCCAGGAGAGACTGTCCATCAAGGTGCCCTTAATTTAAGCACATCTAAAAATTTCCTTTCACTGTGGAAGATAACATCTGCCACAGGTTCCAGAGACAAGGATAGACATTCTTGAGGAAGCCATTATTTAGTCTAATATATAAACATATATGAAAAGGGAAAGGTGTACCAAATATTAGGACCACTGATCCTAGACCCCAAGTGGCATGAAGACTAAGGATACTAGTGTGTCAAAAGTGTGTTAAGACTCATGAGGCTTGAGCAAATAAGGCTCATGATGAGAGTGTGGTCTTCCCACACAAATTTTTACATAGGAGGTAAAAGAGGGATTTAAATAGCTTCACATAGGCTGTGACAGATGGATTTAACTAGCCTTACATGGGCTAAGAGGGAGAGATTTAACAACTTCAAATGGGCTGTGAGGTAGGGATTTAACTAGCTTCATATAGGCTGTGAGGTAGGGATTTAACTAAAGGTTTCTATAAATCTCTCTCACACTTTTATTGATGAATCCGTCCTTCTTTGACAATTGAAATGCCACTTTTGTCACAAACTAAATTTGCCTATATGCATGAGCCTTTTTCTGAACTCTTAGTTTTTACTGAATTGTTCATTTTGTGTGATGTCAAAACCATGCCTTTCTTCTTCTTCTCCTTCCCCTTCTTCTTCTGTCCTGGGAACTGAATCAGAGCCTTGCATATATTAGGCAAGTACTCTATCACTGAGCTATACCCCTAGTTCAATCCACACTATTTCAATTACTATATATTTATCATATGTTATGTTAAATGAGAGAGAAAGTCCTCATTAACTGTTCCTCTTTATAAAAATATTCTTAGCTGTTCTCGTACATTTTCCTATTGGGTGAATTTTAGAATCATCTTTTCTAGTTCTATGAAAATGTTTTGGGAATTTTGATTAGGCTATATGAATTAATGGATTAGTAGAATCACATGCTTTAGTATTATTCAGGAAAAAGGTCTATGCTTCCCCGTTCAGGTCTTGTAAAGTTTATTGTATTTTATAATTTTTATTCCTATCATGAATGAGGATTTTGGCCTTTGACATTGTTTATGGTTGGTAAATGGGAAAGCTGTTTATTTGAGGGGTCTTGATCTTATCTCAACTATCTTCATAAACTTTAAACAAATTATTTTAATGGGTTTTCAGGTTATATTCTAGAAGTTTTGAGGTGATAAATCTTATAGTCTCCCAATATGTATGTGAGTGTGTGTGTGCACACACCCACCTGGTCATAGTCAAAGTCAAAACCTTGTTTGAGCATAGAACCAGAGGGTAGAATAGTAGTTTCCAGGGCATACATGTCACAGCAAGGAGTCACATCTCCAACCAGGAAGATGAGGTAGAGAAGAACAGGTCCTGTAGTCTCTTTTGAGAGCATTTCCCCAATTACACAAGGAGCTCCCTCTAGGCCCGACCTCTTAGTGGTCCATAGGCCCCACAACCTCACCACCCCAGAGACCAGGTCTTTCCATTCGGACCTCTTAGGGACACAAGCCACCATGGCGGTAACTATGGTAACTGTGGGAGGTGATGGGTATGATAATTAGCTTGATTATGGCAATCACATCATAGCACATATGTATATTAAAACATCAAGTTGCACATCTTAAATATATATGGTTTTTGTTTTTTAAATTTATTTACTTGCAGTACTTGGAATTGAACCCAGGGTTTTCACACTGAGTTACATCCCCAGCCCTTCTCTATTTTTCACTTTGAGGCAGGGTCTCACTAAGTCCCTATGTCACCCAGGCTGGGCTTGAACTTCTGATCTTCCTGCCTCAGCCTCCCAGTATCCTGGGATTGTAGGCCTGTGCCACTGTGCTTGGAATTAAATATATACAATTTTTGATGGTTAGTTACACTGCAACAAAACTGGGGAATAAAGGAAAAAATTCTGTCTGAGTGGGAAGAATGGAGCTTCTTCATTTTTTGGCAAAGGTTCTGGAGGTGGAGGGCTTTGAGGTGAGAGAAAGAGGCACTGGAAAGGAGGCAATGGTTTGCCCCCACCCACTGCCCTCCCCACTGCCCTCCTCCCACCCTCTTTGCTCATCTGGAAGATTGGCAGGTGGTGTGGGGAGCAGAATGTGGTTTAGAACAAAGCTACCCACACTGTGCAAGCTTCCTAGTTTAGAAAGAGATTTTTTTTTTCCTAGAGAGAGGATCCTGGGGTCTCTACCTTTATTGATTGACTGATGAATGGATGGATGTGGTACTGGGGATTGAACCCAGAGTCTTCACCCTGAGCTACTTCCTCACTGCCCCCCCCCTTTTAAAATTGTGAGACAGGGTCTCACCAAGTCACTAAACTGTCTCAGCTAAGATTGAACTTGGAATTCTCCTGCCTCAGCTTCCCAGAGTGTTAAGATTATAGTCGTGTACCACTATACCATGCTTCACATACTTGTTCTGAAGCTAGGCAACAAGCCCTTGGGGTCAAGAGCCCCGATCTGGGTAGCTTTGTCTGCCCGACAGATATTCTAGGGCTGAGCACAAGATGGACTCAAGCCTTCTTTTTAGATTCAATACAGCTGGACCACGTGGGACATCGCATGTTAACTCCCCGGCTGCAGTGCCCAGCGCATGCAGGAGTTCGAGGAACCAGGGTGACCAGGGCGCCTCAGGACTCTGTCACAGGACGAGGTCCAGGCTCCTGGGTGAGCAAGGGGTTGTGCCCGCCTTCCTGCCTGGCCACTGGCAAGAGGTGGAGGTCTGGAAGTGGTCTGCGGCTGGGCCTGGGCCGGGGACAGCTGCACACGGGGACAGCTGTCTCAGCTTTGGGACACAGGATCTGCCCTGATATTAATAACCAAGCCCAGCCAGGCCCGCGGGAGCAGAGCGGGCTAGGGTTACCTCGCCAGGAAGCTCGTCGGCCCGCTGACAGCGCTGGGAGCTGCAGGATGGATGGGCTCTGGGGGCCGCAGCAGCTGGGTGAGCGAGCCAAGTCCACTCCCCCGGGCGCAAACCGACCCTCCCAAGAGCGCCTGCTTTCCGCTGGACCTCGGGTTCCGGGAGTGATGCGGAGTCAGGAATGGAAACCAAATGTCGGCGTCAGGTAGAGAAAGCCAGTGGTGGCCTGAGGCCTGGCATGTCTGGGAGCTGCGGGGCTTCGCTCCTGCGGCTGGCACAGCTGTTCAAGTGAAAGGAACCTCATGTTTTCCTTTTAAATGAAAAGCTTATTTTCCCTGATTATATTCATTATAGACAGTCTAGGAAATAAAGTAGAAAGGAAGAAATCATTTATCATCCCATTCTGTAAGATTTTTGAACTTTAAAAATCTTCTTTTGTTTTTGAGACAGGGTCTCAATAGGAAGCCCAGGCTGGCCTCCAATGTGTGGCAGTCTTCCTGCCTCAGCCTCCTGCATGCCGGGATTGCAGGTGTGCACCACCATGCTTAGTTTGAATTTTAAAACTTTTTATTGTGGTGAAATATACATAATAAAATAGACCTTCCTGAAGCATTTTTAGGTGTGTAGTTGAGTGGCATGAAATACGTTTACATTGTCCTGTGATCATCTATCTCCAGAATTCTTTTTCATCTTACAAAAATTGAAACTCCTGCACTGCCCCCAGCCCCACCTCCTGGAGCAACCACCATTTTACTTTCTGTTTGTGAGAAATTGACTACTGTAGGGGGCTTATAGGCGAGGACTGTACGGGTTTGTCACGTGGCTCATTTCATGGAGCAGAATGTTCTCAAGTTGCAGCCATGCTGTAGCCGGGGCAGAAGCTGCCTTCCTTCTTAAGCCTGGATAATATGGATATATCTCATCTACTGATGGGCATTTGGACTGCTTCCTCCTTTTGACTGCTGTGTCTATTGCTCTAAGATCACGAATGTGCAAATATCTCCTCTCGTCTCCGCTTTTGATTCTTTTGGGTATATACTTGGAGGAGGACTCATTGGATCACACGAGAATTCTGCATGTACTTTTGGAAAAGACATTGTGTTATTTTCCACAGGGGATAAACAGTCTACATTTCCATCAACATTGCACAATGTCTCCAGTCTCTCCACATTAAGGACAATTCTTGTTATTTTCTGTCTTTTTTTGTTGTTGTTGTTGTTGTTTGTTTTTTGAGACACTGTCTCACTCTGTAGTTCAGGCTGGCCTTGAACTTGCGCAGTTCTCCTGCCTCAGCCTCCCAAGTGCTGGGATTACAGGTGTGAGCCACCATGCCCAGCTTCTGATTGTCTTTTTATTTTACTTTTTTGCTATATTGGTGATTAAACCCACGGACATCTTACCAATGAGCTACATTCCTAGTCCTTCCTTTGAATTTTTTTTTTTTTATGTTGAAACGGAGTCTTGCTAAGTTGCCCAATATGGCTTGGAACTTGTCGTCCTTTTGCCTCAGCCTCCTAGGATTACAGATGTGTGCCACCACACCTGGCTTTATTTATGTATTTACTTTTAATACACAGATACATGTATTTACATTTAATAATACTTTTAATATTTCACTGTGATTTTCATTTGTATTTCCCTAATGACTGGTGGTGTGGAGCATTTCTTCATGTGCTTGCTGGCTACGTGTGTATCTTCTTTGGAGAAATGTCTGTTAAATCCTCTGCCCTGTGTTGAATTTGGTTGTTTGTTTTGTTGTTGTTAAATTGCAGAAATTCTGTTCATTATCTTCTGGCAGTTAAGCCCTTATAAGATATTTTTTCCCCATTCTGTGAGCTGCCTCTTGACTGTTAATTGTATCTTTTGATGCACAGATGTTTTACATTTGCATGTAACCAAATTTATCTATTTTTCCTGTTGTTGTTTGTGATTTTGGTGTCAGAGCCAAGAAATCATTGCCAAATCCAATGTCATGAAGCTTTCCCTCTACGATTTCTTCTAAGAGTTTTATACTTTTAGGTTTTAGCTCTTACATGTAGGTCTTTAATTCATTTTGAATTTCTCTTTTCTTTCCAGGATTGGGGATTGAACCCAAGGCCTTGGCACTAAGCTACAACCTCATCCCTTTTTATATTTTATTTTCAGACAGGATCTCAATAACATGGTGGCTCCTCTAAGTTGCTAAATTGCCTGGGCTGGGCTTGAAATTGTAATCCTCCTGCCTCAGCCTCCATGCCTGGTTTAAGTCATTTTTTCTATATGGCACAAATGTAATAAGGTTGGGATCCAACTTCATTCTTTTGCATGTGGATATTCCATTTTCCCAGCACCCTTTGTTGAAAAGACTTGTCCTTTTTCTATAATTCATGTCTGAGGAGAAAAACTATCTGCATTGGGGCATATTTCATTTTCTTCTTTGTGCTTCTTTATTTATTGTTTTTGCACAGTTAGCATCACCCAGTACATGTGAAGGAGGACAGTCAGGATACTAAGTCTTGGCTCCTACCTTTTCCACTGACGCAATTTGCCCAGGACTCTCCATGCAGCTGTCTCCATCCATTCTGTAGATACTTAGAGATGCTTAGAGAGGGCTGTGGTCTCCCAGGGACCCCGCCCACTGCAGGGTGCACAGATATCTCAGACAGGGGCCCCACCATCAAAGTCAGTGGAGAAGAATAAATAAGCAGTTACTATATAAAGTCTGGAGTCACAAGGATATGGTGTTAGATATGGTTTGGATCTGAATGTCCTCCCTGAGTCCATGTGCTAAAGGGCTGGTTACCAGCCTATGGTGCTGCTATTGAGAGGTAGTGGAACCTTTGAGGTGGAGCTTGTGGGAGGAGGTGAGGTCACTGGAGGTGTGGCCTTGAAGAAGATATTGGGACCCTTGCCCTTTCCTCTTTCTCTGCTTCCTAGTTGCTATGAGATGAGCAGCGTCCTTTACCATGTGCTCTTTGCTGTGGTTACTGCCTCTCCATATACCCCAAAAACAACAGGGCCAAGAGACCATGGACTGAAACCTCTGAAACTGTGAGCCAACATAAATCTTGCCTCTTTTCAAATCTACTGTCTCAGGTATTTTGTCACAGCAGTGGCAAGCTGACTGGCACAAATGGATATGAGGAACCAGAGGCAGGAGCAAGGTGTCATTTCTACCTCAAAGTTGGAAGTGAAACTTAAACACGAATCATCTTTAAAGCACATGATTTTATCACTACTAGGTCATATATGTAATTTTGAATGCCACTTTTTAATTTTTATACCAGTTGCACATACACATAAATAATCAAGTAAATAATGAATGACAATTGGCTACTGTTCACCTCTCCTGCTTCCCAGAGACAACCCCTCCAACTCTTTCACTTTTTATATTTTTGGTACCTGGCTCCATGTCTCTGAGAATTATTGTGTTACATCTTGATTATTCTGTTTTAAGTGGTTTTCTGATTATTCTGTTTTAAGATTATTCTGTTTTAAGCGTTTAGGTGTTGACTCTCCATTCTGAGAGACAAGGGTGGATTATCACCCATACACTGCTGTTCTCTTCCCATACATTTCCCATGGCCTCCTTTCCCAACACACTTCATTTATAGCACAATTCTGGTTAGTTCAATACTCAGGATTTACCTCCTATCTTAGAGTTGGGCCATGCAGTTTACTATGATTTTTCATTTTCCTTACCATCTTTTTTTTACTGTCCTTGTTTCAGTTCACCTAGCTTTCTGTGGGATTATTCTAATTCATCTCCAAACTGTTCCCTAGTTGTGCAAATTTCTCCCCAGTAATGCATTAGATATTCATCTTTTGGGGCAATTGCTTCCCAAACCTCTGTCTGCTGAGATTTCAGCTGATTGAAGTGAGATCTATAATCTTGGAATCATCATTGGTCAACCTGTTGAGGATTTTCTTCACCCCAGGTCCCTTGTGTTAGAACCTCTCTCTGTTGCATTTTATAACCACTGGGTTTTTTTGTTGTTGTTGTTTGTTTGTTTACTCCCTCATTGTGATGAAGCACATCCTTCAATAGCTTTCTGCGAAAGTAAGAATTGTGCCCAAGCCAAGGATGAGACATTTATTAGCTAGTCCATATGAATCCATCTTCTTTAGTTTCTTCCTTTTAGGAATTCCTCTTTTTTCTTCAATTTATATGTATATTTTTAGTTGATATTTTCATCAGCATCCTTAGTTGTGCTGAACCAGGGAGGGTTTCATGAACAAGGTTTGGGTGGGGGAAGATGAACATTTGGGTCTTCCTCCAGAGGCCCCAGGGTGGCCAGGCCAGCTGCCATGTGTAGAGAATTCAGACTCAAACTCTCTGTGAGCCTACTGAGTGCTAGGCACTGTGGGGGTCTCGGTGGGTGACACATGGTCCTTGAGCTCCTGGACCGCACACCCACTGGGAGCAGAGACCCCAGAGACCCCTAAACCTCAGCCCAGTTTAGGACAGAAGAAAGAGACAAATCTCCAAACTAGTGTGCAAAGGCCTGAACACTATCTTCTAGAAACACGAGGTTTTGTCTGCATTGTTCTTATCAAAACAACTGTTTGGAGTCACTTCCCCCGCCCCCAGCACCGGGGATTGAACCCAGGGCCTTTACACTCAGTTATATCCTCAGCCCTTTTATATTTTGAGACAGGATCAAGGTCTCTTTAACTCACGAAGTTGCCCAGGATGGGCTTAACTTTTTGATTCTCCTCCTGGGTTGGTGACCATGTCCAGGCGCTGGGACGGTGGCATGCCCAGAGAGGGATGGGAGCTCTGGGGCACCCCCACAGCCCCCTCTGCCTTGGCCTGTGCATCCTTTAGGCTCTGCCTGAGTCCTTTCCTTTATTTTAAACTTTTCATAGCAAAAAACAAGCAAAAAGAACTAATAAAGGCCACCAGTTTTAAGGGGTCCTGAGTATCTCTTTGAAGCAGAAGCGGACAGGGAAGGAGACTTTTCCAGAAAGTTCCTCAGGACAGCCTTCATGGACAGACTTGGGCAGGGAGGTTTCAGGGATTGGGATCCCTTCTCTGAGGCTGAGAAGCTGACTGCCGGCATCCCACAGAACCCCAGAACCCTGTGCCCCTCTCTCTCCGCCCTGGCTTCAGGGCTCTACAAGACAGGATCCCCTCCTCAGTCTCAGCTTTGGCCTGTGCCCTCTGCTCCCAACCTGCCTCTCTGGCCTGACCCTCTAAACTAAAGCCTTCTGTCCTGGGGTCAGCATTCCGCCTGGCTGTGATAACTAAGGGACCCAACCCCCAGGGGGACAGGGTAGCGGAAAGAAGGGGGATGGTCTGGGGCTCCAGCCCTCTGGCCTGAGCAGATGGTGAAGAAAAACACCTCTTGTTTGCCTCTCCGGGCGTCAGGGCTAAGGCAAGGCGATCACCACTGTGTGTGGGAGTCGGTAGGCCTGTGGGTCCACCCCCTCTTTGCTGAGTGCAGAGACCTGGCAGAGATTCTGCTTGTTTATCTTCCCCAGGGCCTGGTGTTGTCTGAGCTGTGGATTCATCCTGGGCCGGGGCCATGACCGGCCCTCAGGCCTGGCTCATCCTGTTGAGTGATGGCCCGACCCAGGAAACTTCAGGAACAAAAGGGAGCCTACATCTTCCTCATTCGTTCTTCATAGATCTTCTGTATGGCTCTCTGGGGGAGGGAGCGAGTTCCCCGTTTGGACACAATTTTGGAGGCCTTTCCAATTATGCAGGTTTCAGCTTGGAACCGGATGTTAAATTTTGTAGTTCCAGCCTGACCATGCATGGCTGTATTTGTTGCTCATTGCACAAGCAGGTCTTGCTATTCCCCTCAGGAACCAGGCCAAGACACAAAGAAGGACTTATCCAAGGTCATGCAGCTGGGGGTAGCTGAGCCAGGGCTGGAACCTGGGTTTTCTGGCTTTCTGTCTTGCATTGTCTGCATCTTGTTGCTCAGGATTGGTGTTCGGATGGACGGAGCGGCAGGGGATCTAAAATATTGTGTGTTAGTGGGGAGGCTGAGGTAGAGTAAGTCCAATGGATCAAGAGACAGTGCCTTTGGGAAGGTATTTAATACCTACAATTCCCAAGAAAATGGGGCATGTCATGGGGGCCGCATGGGGGAGACAGTGAACTGTGGCTGAGGGCCTTTACTGTTGCCTCGGCTGGCTGGCTGGAGTCATTTCAGCTGGGGGGGAGGGCTGGCCCTAGCTGGCACTCAGCCCCAGGGGTGTGCAGGGTGTGTGAATAGTGCCCTGTTGCTGGGCGTGTAGACATTGGATTGACTGTAGTGTATTTAGGAAGTGCTTCCATGCAGGAGGAATCCTGGAGGCAACAGAGAGGCCCCAGGCCAAAGTGCGGGGACTCAGTTATATTATCATGTCACCCAGAAGGAAGAGTTTAGCAGGTGCCTGCAAGCAGATGTTAAAGCATCAAGTCCACAGAGCCTAAACATGTGGGTGACACACAGGGCCCACTGAGAGCCCACCACCAAGTGTCACCTGCTCAGAAGCAGGCACAGATGTCGTTGCTTGGCCTGACAGGGGCCCAGGAAGTCCTCTGACAGGCAAGGGTTTGTGCTACTGCCACACACAACTCCAGCTCAGCCTTTATTTATTGGTTTTTGAGACAGGGTCTTGCTATGTACTTCAGGCTAATCTTGAACTCAACTATGTAGTCCAGGCTGGCCTTGAACTTGTGGTGATCCTCCTGCCTCAGCCTCCTGAGTGCTGAGACTACAGAAGTACACAGTTCCTTTTTGCATCCACTCTCATGATGAGCATGTGCCCTTGGTACCAATCAGTGAATAGGCTGAGGATGGCGTCCAAGAGCCCTGAAAGGGTGACAAATGTTTGGGATCCAATTTCCTTTTGTCTGAAATGTGCCTCCTTCCTCTCATCCGGGTAAGGAGGGAACTTGCAGCCTGGTGGGGGAAGCCTGGATCCCAGGCCTGCTTGGCCCCTGCTGGTGTGTGGACCGCAACCTGCCATGTGTGTCCCAGCCACACCCCCATCCTCATCCCGGGAGTCTGTGACTGTGTCACCTTGCATGGGGAAGGGGCTTCTCAGATGTGACCAGGTCAAGGATCTGGGTTGGGGTGATCATCCTGGATTGCGGAGGTGCCCAGCCAGATATCAAGGGTCCTTGTAAGTGAGGGAAGCTCAGAGTGAGTGGGGAGCCATCACCATGGAAACAAGAGACCCTCATGGAGCTGGGGAGAGAAGCCTCTAACCCAGAGGGCAGGGGAGGCAGGAATCAGATTGTCCCCTGGAGCATTTGGAGGGCATCAACCTGGCTATCACCTTGACTTCAGCCCACAGGAGACTGATTTTGGACTTATCTCCAGGGCTGTAAAATAAGAAACCTGCGTCATTTTACACCACTCAGTTGGTGGTCATCTGTTACTAAAGCTGTAGGAAATTAACACACTATGTCCCCTCTCTGAAACACACTCTTCATCTTTAAAATTGGCACAGTAAAATAAATAAATAAAATAAAATAAAATTGGCACAGTGTCCTCACCCTGATCTCTGCGGATCAGAAAGTAGGAGATAGAGCCACGCATGGCGGTGCATGTCTGTAATCCCAGCACACTGGGAGGCTGAGGCGGGAGGAAGATTGCAATTGCAAGCCTAGTTTGAGCATTTTAGAAATTTAGGGAGACCCTGACTCAAAAGTAAAAAATATAAAAGGGCTGGGGATGTAGCTCAGTGTGACTGTGAAGGGCCTGGGTTCAGCACCACTCACACACACACACACACACACACAGAGATGCACATTCATGTGTACACGCGCAGCAGGAGACCTGGTCTTCTCCACTGTTAATTTTCTGTCCCCCATAGCAGTTTCCAGGTCTGACTGTGTGGGGCTCGAATGTCCCATTGTGAGGTCCCCTCTGAAGGGAGAGAACCTTATTCCAAGGAATTCTATGCTAAAGCCTGGCAAAATCACCCAGGGGTGATTAAAAGAAACCTTTCTGGTAGGAATATTGCAAGTCATTGGCTTTCAGCGTTTTCGAGGCACCTCCTCCCCAGGGTGGCCTTGTTCGGGGGCCTTCTGCCCTGGCGATGGGTTTCATTTTCGGTTCTGATCCGCTCCGCATGGGGCAGCGGTGGGAACTGCCCGTCCGCAGTTCCCAGGAGGACAGCGCTTTAATCACGGGCTGAGGGAAGAACAAACCCAGGACTTGAAACGCGGCTTTCCCGCGCCACTTGCCGGGGGAGCTGTCACCCGTTGGTCCGCAGGGATCAGGCCTTTCTTGTGGTCAGCCCTGTACGCAGGGGAAGGTGGGCTCCTTCCACCTTCCACCCCGGGGACATCTGCCTTTAATCACTGCTAAGAACAAAGAAGCCAAGTAATTGCCTGTGACCGGCTGAGGGCGGCTCAGGTTTCTCTGGGGTTGCAGCCAGAGGGTGGGGGGGCGGGACAGTGGGCTCAGCCTGGGGTCACCGTGCACCGAGGGGCTGAGGGGAGAAAACCGTCTGCGTCCCACCTCTGTTCTTACCCTACCCCTGCTGAAAAACCCAGGGAGGAGGTAGACGTGCTAGTGCCCACGCCTGAAATCCCAGCCCTCTGGGAAGCTGAGGCAGGAGGGTCACAAGTTCAAACCCAGCAGCCCAGCCAGGGCAGTTTAGTGACTTAGCGAGTCCCAGTGTCAAAACGAAAAGCAAAAGCAAAAACAAAGCAAAACTGGGGATGTAGCTCAGCATTCAAGTCATATAACCACAAAGCAAGAAATACACAAATAAAACCCCAAACATCCCCTCCTGAAAACCCCCCAGAAACAAAAACAAAAAGAAATCTCAGGCCAAGGTGTGAATTGCATGGCACAACATTCAAGGCCTTCTGTGGATGTGTCTTCCTGACTCAGCCTCAGTCTTCTTCCCTCCCCATGAATGCCCACTCCTGCCCTGCAGAAGAGCTACTCTGATAGTGTCAGAGTTTTTAGGGTTTTGTTGTTGTTGTTGTTTGTTTGTTTTATTTTTGTACTGAGAGTTGAACCCGGGGCCTTCCCACTGAGCTACATCCCCAACCCCTTTTTTTATTCTTTTTGAGACGGGGCCTGGCTAAATTGTTCAGGCTGAATTTGAATTTGTGACCCTCCTGCCTCAACCTCTCAAGAGTGCTGGCATTACAGGTGCGCACCGCTATACCCACATGAGATTTGCAAATGCCTGCTGTGCCTGCCCCAGCTAGTGTGATGGGGCCTGGAAAAGCAGGATTTCTGGGTCCCACGAGAGACTTGTGAGGTTTGGACTGATGGTGGCAGGAGCTCGAGGGGTGGAGGTGGAGGAGGATGCTAAGGAAGGAGGGTGGGGAGCTCGGCTGCGGCATCCTGGGAGGATGCCTAGGGGAGGTGCTGGAGGGAGAAGGCGGGCTCTGGGGAGGGGCCCCATCTAGAGGAGGAGGAGAAACAGGAGCTGGTGGGGCTCAGAGGCGAGACTTAGGAGAAAGGGTTATTGAGAAGTTTTGTCAGAGTCCCAGGCTGGGCCGCAAGGTGCGGTTGGTGGGAGGGAGGGCAGGCCAGTGGGAGGCAGCGCTGGGGTGTGCGTCTCCCTTTTTGTGCAGTACTAGCGATGGAAGCAGTGCCTTTGCACTGAGCTTCATCCCCAGCCCCTTTTCAAGTTTTGAGACAGGGTCTTGCTAAATTGCTAAGTTGCTTGGGCTGGGCTCAAACTTGTGATCCTCCTGCCTTGGCCTCCCAGAGTGCTGGGATTATGGGCCTGTGCTACCATGCCCGGCTTCCCCTGAGGTTTTGAGGTACGTTATGATCCCAAGTCTGCAGCTGGTGAATGAGGCACAGGGAGCTTAAGTAAATTGTCTGGGGTGTTGGTCCCTGGTCAATGCCTGGTCCCTAGCTGCTATCCCCTGGCTGCTACCTGTGCCTAGTAAGTGACAGTACAGTCCCAGGGTGGCCAGGAAGTGGGCCAACCCCTCCCTGTGCACCTGCCAGGGCCATAGTATCCTTTCTCAGGCACCTGTGTCTTGTACAGTGTAGTTCCTCTTCCTGAGCAGCACGAGTGTGTGTGCATGCGTGCGTGTGTGTGTGTGTGTGTGTGTGCGTGTGTGTGTAAGAAAGCCCCTTTCTAACAGGCTTGTATTCAGATCGCAGAGGTGCATGGGGCGGGGTGACCTGGTGAGTAGGTTAGAACGGAAGACAGGAATCCTAAGGTGGTTTCTCCAGTGCACACTTAACGCATATCTAATGCCCCCTTTCCTTCTTTCTGTCTATTTTTCTCCCTTTCTTCCTTCCTCCCTTCCTCCTTCCTCCTCTCTGCCCCTCCCTTCTTTTCCCCCCTCCTCCTCTTCCTTCTTCTCTTCCCTCCCTCCCTCTTTTCCTTCCCTCCATCCTTGCTGGATGCTCCTGCTAAGGTACAATCTGGAGGTGCCTGCTCTCAGGGACCCAGAGGCAGACACGACCAAGCCTGGGCGGTTTGCAGAGATGGGGGCCCAGAAGGAGCAGGTCACACGGTGCAAAGGGACAGCAAAGCTGTGGTGATGGAGCAGGGCCCTGGCAGGACACCCGGCGGGCAGGGAGGGGTGGGTGCTCTGGGAGAGGTCGTGGGGGCTGAGGGCTCCCGAGTGTTGGCAGAGGCGCCTCCGGAGGGTCCCTCAGACCGCGACCTGCACCTCCCTTGGCATTCGCTAATGTGCACTGTGGATCTACCCTGGGCTGGGGCCGGAGACAAGATGGCAGTGTCTGGCTTCTAGAAGCTGCGGGTAGAAGGGGCGGGTACAGAGCACCTATCTGTGCCCCTCCTTAGGTGGCTCCATTTGGCCAGAAGTTGTCACCAAGTTCCTGGCTTGGGGACGATTTTGCAGACCTGGAAGTGTCGCCATCATGCCACACATTTGCAGCGCAGGGACACAGCTCTGCCGAGACCCCCGGCCGCAGTGGAAGTGGACACCGAAAGAGACCATTCTGCGGCCAGCCTGGTCCCCAGCACAGGACCCTCCTGCCCACAGGACCCTGGTGGGGTGGTCTCTGAGCCTCTCCTGGCTCCAGGAGAAGGAGCCCTGAGAGGGACAGCCGAAGCCAAGGTCACACGGCCGCCTGCAGCCCCGGTGTCCCCGGCAGAAAGCTCAGGACCTCAAGGCTTTAAGCCACCTTTGCCTGCACCTGCTGGGGTTTAATGAGCCGCCAACCGACCGTGACTGCTCTAAGACCAGGAGAGAAGTCCGGCTTGGAGGGGAACTCGGCAAACTTCAGTAATGGGTTTATTTCCGAGCGCCTGCGCCTTCTCCGCTGATCCCTGAGTTGCTCTTCATCCTCCTGGGCTGCCCTTCAGGGAAACTGAGGATTCCCCTCAAGATGCAAACAGCTATGTGTACCGAGGTGCCACCGGCCACCCCATATTTAGACCAGAGTTGGTTCTTTTGGACCGGCTCGGTAGATCCCCCATGTGGGGTGGCAGCGGTGTGGGTATCGGATGCCAAATTCCACACTTCTGGGTCAGCGGCCACATTCCTCAGATTCTTATCAGGTTTTATTTTCCTCCAGTTACACTGGGAACCAGTCTCTCCCCTGACTGCAGGAGGCTGGGAGAAAACGCAAAGCAGGAGTCCTGGCTTTTGCCTGTCACCAGCTGGCCGTGCCACCGTGGTCCCTTCTTTGGGTCTCAGTTTTCTCACCTGTGAAAAGGAGGCTGGAGCAGGAGGATCTTCCCAAGACACGCCCCCTCCCCGGCACAGCTTTCCTAAGTCTCCATCAGGCCCACAGGGAGGGCTTCAGCGAACAGCAGACCTGGACCAAGTTCCGGTCGCATCTCACGCACAGTTGTCAGTGTGCTCGGGCTCTTTCTACGTGTCGCCTCCTCGTGGGGATCTGATCCTACCCTTGAAAGCTTGCCACTGAGACCGGTGCCCGAGTTCCAAGGGCCCAGGCGCTCAGGGAATGTCCTAGGGTGTGTCGTGTCCCCTCCCCCCGGCAGTCTGTTGGTGACAATTAATTAACTGCTCTAATATCCTGACGGTGACACCCAGGCGCTATACAAGCTGCCAGCGGCTCACAAATCCTTGCATTTTACTTGGTCCTGAGTGATGGTGAGACTGGAGTTTTAGGACAAGAGACCCAGCTCTGGGGGTCCCAAAATACCAGGCTCTACTAGTCCCAAACCGCCAAGCAAGGAGACAGCAGAAACTCCCAGCCGGGCTGAGCTGGTGGAGGACTGGGCAGGGCAGGGGCTCTAATCACACCGCCGGCCACTGACACCCAAGAGAATAACTGAAGTCCCCTCATGAGACGAGGAGTCATGCTTGGGGGTGACCTCATCGTGGGCGCACCTTCGAGACTCTCCATTTCCAGGAACGAGAGGTGGCTGCAGGTGTAGGGTGGTGGCTGGAGACTCTGAGGTGCCATCCTAGGGGTCTGGAACTGGACGTGCTCAGTGTCCTTGCAAATCCTGGGAATGACTTCAGTTCCTCTGGTCTTGGGGCCCTCAGTCTTGAAGGGGGTGAGATGCACTAGGTAAATTTGGGACGAACACACCTTGTATTCCAGACTCCTTATGTGATTAACCTGCACATGTGTAGAGCTGGGGAAGGATGTGGCCCAAAGTTTAATAAAGGAGACAAATATTAAAATGTGGCAGAGATGCTGATCTTCATCCCTGCTTTTAGCTCCCCATCAAGCCTCTAAGTCCCTGTCACAGTGTTTTCTGTTTCATTTTATTTTTTGGTGGGGGACAGGGTCTTGGTATGTGGCTCAGCCTGGCTTCGATGTCTCAATCCTCCTGCTTCAGCCTCCTGGGGTGTGTTCTTAGTCCCTTAGGTGCAGCAAAACCCATTGAGGCAGAATGGCACTGGTTATGGGGCCTGGCTCTGTTTACCCACCTGTCCTGGATGCTGCTCACAGCCCAGGGTGTGCAAGGGCAACCACGCAGCCACACTGGGGCCCTGGATGTGGCAGCGGCTCCATGGACGTCTGCGGCACTGGTGAGTGATGCCACCTTCGTCCTTGCCACTGAGGGCGAAAGAACCTTCTTTCCACCCACCGAAGCCCGATTATTTGAGTCTGAAATGAGTCAACAACAGGCAGATCAACAGGTGAAAAGATGCACACGTTATTAAATTAGGCTCTAAATCGCGTAACTTTAAGTGCATAAAACTTGATACCCACAGGAGGGCTGGATGGTTGGAGCTTAACTCCCCTCCTCATAGAGAAGGAGGGTGCTGCAGAGGATTTGCAAGGAAGAGAAGATGATTTTGGGGGGAGATGAGTAGGCCTGGGACAAAGTTCATCTGGATGTGGTGTGACATCCACCCTTCAGCCCTTTCCTTCGTGAGGCACGAGTCTCACCTTCTGTGGTATTGATGGTGACCGTGCTCCTCTGGGTTTTGGACAGACGAGGGGACTCTGGGCAAAGCCTTTTCCTGCCTTTGCCCCTGCCTGAGGCTCTCTGCTTGCTGTCCTATGTGGCATATTTTGGGGTATCATTTTCTGAGCCCCCGAACCATGCAGAGCCAGTAGTACTGGCAGCCAGCAGTGGGGGCAATGGGGCCCATGCAAACTCTGAAGTTCATGGAAGTGGGAGTTTTGTATCCCAAGAACCTCAGATTCCAGGCCAGGGGCTCCACGCTGGAGCAGGGACAAGTGGGCAAGTCCATTTGGGAAGAAGAAATGCAGACATCTGGGCAAAGAGCCCTTGCTTTTTGTTCCCGAAGTGAAACCGAGTCAGCGCCACCTTGTGGCAACATTCCTGTTACTCGTGCAACCCTTGTGGGTTAGTAGTAACACCTGCCATCGGCTAGAGGTTAGCTGTCCACAAGTGAGGTCCTCTGCTGCAGCCCTGGGAGAGGGACCAGGGTGGATGCTAAGTGACACCACTTCAGCGAGGCCTCCGGGTCTCACCTTTCAGATGATGCTGTTGACGGTACTGTTTGACAGCTACTTGTCTTGGTGAGCAAGTTTTTAGAGATGAGTTGTGAAAACCCTCCCGATGTGGGTTTACACAACAAGACCGTTTACTATTTCACACGTTAAGGATTGGGCAGCTCCAGGACGGCAGCATCACAAGCTTGAGGACTCTGCTCTTGGTCTGCTTCTCCAGGCTGTCTACCCTCATGGCTCTAAGAAGGCTGCCACAGCTCTAGACATCATGTCCTCACACAACTGTGTCTAGAAATAAGGATACAGCTTCTCTTCTTGCATCTCCCTTTCCTGAAGAGGATGAAGCCCCTCAGCTGAATTCAGCTGAATTCTTACTTTGTTGCCCTCTGCTGAATTCTTACTTTGTGTGATCAGAACTGAATGAACAGCTAACTCTACAGAGATAATGATCTCGCTCACCTCTTTTAAACTTTCTGATGTTCAGAGTCTGAAGAAACCCAGGGGTTGGTTAGCAAGGAGGAAGAGGAGATGATTGTTGGGGACTCAAAAGTCTTATGTGACAAGTCGCTCATGCACCTGACTCCCTTCCAGACTGTTCCAGAGGACACCGTCTCCCAGGGGGTCCCAGGCTGCCTGCTTGGTCCCCTGTGATGCCCCTGCAAACTAGTAGAGCAGGGCGAGCATCTGATGCCAAGTAGCTCGTCTCTGGGCCAGCTGGAGCCTGGTGTGCACTGAGGAGGAGGGGGCTGATCTAGTCTCTATGTCTGGAAATACAGCGGGGAGAGGCTGTTCTGATTCTTGGGGGAAATAGGAGCTATCACCTGATTGCTAATCAACTGTGTCCCTAAGCATGTATTTCTCATATGGGGAGTGGAGTTAGCCTCTCCTCTTTCCTTATTGTACCATAGGGATGCTGACCTCATCCCCCAGTGCTTGGTATTGAACCCAGGGCCTTTGCACTGAGCCGCATCACCAGCCCTTTTATTTTTTATTTTGAGACAAGGTCTTGCTAAGTCACTAAGTTACCCAAGCTGGGCTGGAACTTGGGATCCTCCTGCCTCAGCCTGTCAGAGTGCTAGGATTACAGGATTGTGCCACTGTGGCGGAACCCACACTGGCTTCTTGGCACATGGGTAAGGTGTAGCCAGATAATTAGAACAGGAAAGGAGGGAAGGGGCTTGGTCCTGCAACTGGGCGCCCTGACCCTGAAGGTGACCATGCTGGGGTTCAGGACCCGGCTCGGGGAACAGCTCGGAGCAGCGCTTTTGAGGTAGCAGTAGGTTGTCGCTAGGGCGGGCTGGCAGGGTGGGCGTGGTCCTGGGGGGGGTGTGGCCTGGACGTGACGTCATCCGGGGGTGTGGAATCCCAGCACCGCCCCTGCGGGCCCGGATGTGGAGGTTTTAGCGGGTTTGGACACTTGATTGAACGGGGCGTCCCCTGTGGGATGTACAGGGGTCCCGGCAGCTCCCCTCTGCAGTGAGGCTTGCTCCGAGCCCGCCGTCCGGAGGAGCCCGAGGTGCCCCGAGTGTCGCAGGCTCAGACAGAGGCACGCTTGGCCCGTGGGACCTGAGGTGGGGAACATGGAGTCCCAGAGGGCGTGGAGAGTTGACCAAATAGGAGGTGGAACGGCCCACAGGGGCACGACAGGCCCCGCGAAGGGCCACCTGGGGGTGACACCCGTGGACCCGGCCGGAACAGGTGCGTGGTCCGCAGCGCGCCCTCTGGCGGCAGTCGGGGGGCCTGCAGGGAGGCTGAGGCTGGTTGTCAGTCAAAAGCGACAGGTGAGGCGGGGCCTGCGTGCTTTGTAATGCCAGCGCTCTGGGCGGCTGAGGTTGGAGGATCGAAAGTTCGACTCCAGCCTGGGCAATTTAGCGAGAACCTGTCTCAAAATGAAAAAAAAAGAAAAGAAAAGAAAAGAAAAGAAAAGAAATGCCCGGGGGTATAGCTCAGTGCGAAGGGCCTGGATTCAATCCTGAATAACACCCTTAAAAAAAAATCGGATGGGTGGGGATAATGATTTGAGACATTGGAAAACACTTTCCGGTGGGCAGCTCCTTTCCCTGTTAGGGCTCTGAGCGAGTGGGATTCAGAGGTGGCTGGCGGTCTCTTGTGGAGAGAATCACTCTCTCCCGCTCCTGGGAAATGCACGCGGATGTGGAGACAGAGCGGAGGGCAGGAGGGCGCCAGGCTGCGCGACTGTCCCCCAGTTCCAGGTTTCAGCTTCTAGTTAGAGCTGGACCGTGGGTTTACCCCTGTAGGCTTTCCTTGCCATCTGCAAAACAAAGGAGGACCGTCGTCGCCAGGCTCCTGGCGACCATGTGAGTTTGAGCAGCTAATCAGCGGTGACACCTTGGTTTAGGCAGCGCTGTATATGGTTCAGGGCTCGCTGTAACCTTGACAGGTAGATGTTTTTTCAGTCCTGGGAGCCGAACCCAGCGCCTTCTCACTGAACCAGAGTCTCACCCTTTTTATAAATTTTAAAAATTTGAGATGGAATCCTGCTAAATCGCTGAGTTGCCCAGATTGGGCTCAAACTTGCGATCCTCCTGCTTCAGCCTCCTAGAGTGCTAGGATTACAGGCACCACCACACCTGGTTTAGATTTTTTTAAAAATATAATTGAGGCTCAGGGTACATTACTTTGCCTAAGTCACACAGCAGATTGGTGGCCAAACAGGTTTTGAAGCAGGTCTCCTAGTGCCTTTGGTGAAGAAGGTTGACTTCTGACTATTTTACCCTCTTCTTCTGTGGTAGTTTTGGTTCTGCCAGTATTAGTAGGATTTTTTTTTTCCTAGAAAACTGTCCAGTTGTCAAGATTTTGAGAATTTTTGATGTAAGGTCATATATAGTATCTACCTACACATTTTAATGTCTGGAATTGTTCTTGTTCTTTATGTCTATATATATATCTTTTTTGGTTTCTCATTAAGAATGGTTTTAGCTTTGTTGATTAGATGTTTTTTAGAGTCCAGAGTGCTAACCATTACACCATGGAACCCTTAGATTAGATGTTTTTCAAAAGACTGTGTTCGGTTGATTTTTTAGGGACAGAATCTTGATAAGTCACTAAGTTGCCCAGGCTGGACTTGAACTTGTGATCTTTCTGCCTCAGCCTTCCTCAGTGATGGGATTACAGGAGTGTGGCACTGTGCCTAGCTTTTTTTTATTTTTTAAGGAACTAATTTCATTAATTTTTGCTTGCTCTTTGTTAATTTCTTCTTCAATTTTTGCTTTCTTCTAACCAGTGTGTTCTTTATTGCTACTTGCATTCTAGTATTTTGTTGGGTTGATCCAGTTTTCTTTGTTTTACTTTTTTCTTTCTTTTTTCCTTTTTGTTTTGGGGCTTGGGTGGTTTGTCAGTTTCACATTCTCCTTGCTAGATTTATCTTAAGATTCAAACATATTTAATCATGTATTTTTCTACCACACCTAAAACTGTGTGACTTCTATATCCTTTCCTTAAATAAGACAAAAACTTCTGCAACTTTTAGTTTTCTTACGACTTACCCTCTTTGTCACCTTCCATATCAAGATCACCTTTATCTTTTATCTAGGCTGTTATTAAATCTTTTTTTTTGCTCATAACTGGTACTTATATTTAATATCTTCCTTCCAGGTCCTTTATTTTGTTTTGTGAGAATAAATTCTGTAGTAATTCAGAAAGGGTGACTGGTAAGCTCTCTGGGATCCTTGTGCACTTGAAAATCTTTATTTGGTCTTTGTCCTTGTGGGCTGGTTTGGCTGGGTATAGAATACTAAATATTTCTTCTTACAACTTTGAGCCAGTCATGTTCCTATATTCTTGAATCTGATGTTGCTGATTAAAAAAAGCAAACTAATTTAAAGGTATTGTAGGTAATCTTTCCCCTTTCTTTCTATAGCATTTTGTATTTTCTCTTCATCCTGATTGTTCTCATCCTGAGTTGATCTCATCACAATAGCACTCGGTAGGCCCTTTCAGATTAGGAGTCATGTCTTTCTTTAGCTCTGGGAAATGTTCTTTATTGCTTGTCTGGCTTCTAAGTCCTTTACCTTCTCCCTCACATTTTTCACCTCTTTGTATCTTTGAGGGCCTCCTGGGAAGTGTCACAGGGTTCTGCCTCATCAGAAACTCCTCTGCTATTTCCTCTCTCTCTCTGTGTGTGTGTGTGTGTGTGTGTGTGTGTGTGTGTGTGTGTGTTTCAGTACTCAGGACAGCACTCAGGGACGTTGTGCTGAGTTACATCCCCAGCCTTTTTGATTTTTTATTTTGAGATAGGTCTTATTAAGTTGCTGAGTCACCCAGGCTGGCCTTGAACTTGTGATCCTTCTGCCCAATTGCACCAAAGTTCCTGGATATGCCCTGGTTTCTCTCACCTGGAGCCAGTGCCCAGGCCGCTGCTTCTCTGCTGATGCCACTTTCTGTCCCCCATTCATGGCCCCACACGCTTGCTCAACTAAGGGGCTTTTCGGGGCTCAGCTGGCGGCCTTTCATAGGACCAGCCCTGCTGTGTCCCACAGCTCTGTGGCCCTCATCCACTGGCTGTTGCATCCCCAGAGCAGGACTCCAGGGGCAGCGGTTGATGATCTTCACCCATCCCACAGGAAGTGCCACGTGTAGAAATAGTGTCAGGGCTGCAGGATTTGCTGGGGCCCTGCTCCCCCAGGTCCGCCTCCGACCTCAAGGTCCTCAGGAGTAGACAGCACTGACGTGACTCCTGCTCTTTCCACAGACACTGGTGCCATCACACGGTGACGCGGACGGTGTCCTGCCAGGTGCAGAATGGCTCGGAGACCGTGGTCCAGCGTGTGTACCAGAGCTGCCGGTGGCCCGGGCCCTGCGCCAACCTCGTGAGGTAAAGGCCGGGGCTGTTCCCTGGGCGGAAGCTGGGTTGGTGGTTGGAGGCGGGAGGTGAGCACACATTTATGGAGCACTGGGGTGCACAGGTGGGGATGTGTGTGTGTGTGTGTGTGTGTGTGTGTGGTGTGTGTATGTGTGCAAAGGTGGATGATGCCTCTGCCATGGTGGAGCCTCGCAGATGACACCATAGATGCGCAGGCGAGGGGACCGAGGCGCCAGGTCGGGCAGAAGTAGGAACTAGCCAGCTTTGGGGCTCCAGACTAGAACATAGGGCAACTGTACTCTTTTAGCCCTACCGTAAGCCCCACCCCTTGATAGGGCCTTGCCACAGCCCTGTCCTCTCACAGCCCCACCCACCTGCGTAGTCCATCCCACATCCACGCGCCAGGCCCGCCCACACAGCCTCGCCTCCCACAGTCCGGCTCGGGTCAGACCTGGTCCCCGGCCTGGCCTTCCAGGTCTCCCCTCCTGCTCCCGCTCCAGGCGGCCTCTCCTGTCCTGCTCCGCCACCCAGGCTGCGGCCTCTGCGGGGACGGTCGCCCGGTGGGGCGGGGGCTGCGCACCTTCAACTTCCCGGCACCCCGCGTGGAGGACCCAGTCACCCCACCCACCCATGTCAGTGTTCCTCTTGCCTGAGAAATACCCTCACAGCGACGCCTACTCTTGTGTGACCGCTGCCTGAGCACGGGGCCTGGCCAAGGCGACGCGTGACCATTGCAGGCCAGTCTTCCTTGGGTGTATTCTCAGGGGCCCTGAGGGGTCAGCACCCTGAAGCCTGGACCCGCCTCCGGCAGATGTTTTCCCTATTCCATATCCTGGAACTGTCCTCATTCCAGACATTTTTTTCCCTCCATGGCATGAATATGTGTATGTACATATATATATCTATCTCACTTTTCCTCCCAGAAAAATATTTTGGGATCAATTACCATTGACCCATATTTTTAACAACTGTGTAGTATTCCACCACAGGAAAGGACCACCATTTATTTCTCATGTCTTTGACTGATAGATACTTAAGGGTTTCCTAGAATTTGCTATTACAGACTACACATCAGCGAGTATCACTGTGTGTGTGTGTGTTTGCACAACTTGTTTTTGGAATAATTCTAGGTTTATAAAAACAGTAAATGGAGTTTCTCTATATCTCTATCTTCTCCTGGCTTTCCCTAAGGTGAGCAACCTACATGACCCTTGTATAGGTATCCAAGCCAGGAAATCAAGTGACACAATCGTGTAGACAGGTCTTCTTCAGGGTTTGTCAACTGTCCCTGTAATATCCTTTTCCAAGCCAGGTGTGGTGGTGCACACCTGTAATCCCAGCACTGAGGAGGCCGAGGCAGGAGGGTTGTTGTGAGTTCATGATCAGCCTAGTCTATAGTGAGTTCAAGGCCAGCCTGAACTACATAGCAAGACCCTGTCACAAAACAAAACGAAAGAAAACAAAACAAGAACTCCTCTTCCAGTGCAAGATCTAACTCAGGATTTAAGCTGTTTCGCCTCCTCAGTGTCCTCCGGGCCGACGCGTTCTCGGGGTCTCTTGTCTCTGTTTTTTGACGACTTTGAGAGTGCCGGCCAGGGGTTCGTAGTGATTCTCCAGTCTGAGCATGTCTGTCGCTTCCTCACGATTACGCAGAGATGGTGCATTTTCAGCGAAGATGCTGGAAAGTAACGTCTTGTACTTCCTGGGAGGTGCAGAGAGGTGGACAGTTCAGGCCTGGCGGTGTGGACTTGGGTCACTTGGTCAAGGGGGCACCTGCTGGCCTTCTCCACCATCATGCAATTCTTTTCTCCTCTGTCCTTTGTGTGGAGAATTGTCTCTGAGTGTCCATGGGGGACTGAGCGGCCCCATGACTTCCCCTAGACACCAGAGTCCACAGAGACTCAAGTCCCTTCTGTGCTGTGGCTTGGACAGGGACGGGGTGCTCTAGGTCCACCCTGGATGATGCCTGATGCCAAGTGCGATGCACACACTCACGTGTCAATCGTGCTGTGCTGTGGGGTTTGAGAATAACCACCAAAAAAGGCTTCTGTGTGTTCAGTACATACGCAATTAAAAAAAAATATTTTCAATGCTCTATTGATCAAATCTGAAGGTACAGAACTGTGGATGCAGACAGCCGACTTTGTGCTGTGGGGAGATATTTTTAATCTATACAAATACCTTGTTTCTCGTCACACTAATTTTAGCATCCTTCCTGATTGTGACCTGAACAATGATTACACTGGCGTTCACTAAATGGTGATTTTCTATTTTCATTGTTCTTTAATAGAAGGTTTCTAGCTGGGTGTGTGGTGGTGCATACCTGTAATCCCAGCTACTTGGGAGGCTGAGGCAGGAGGATTGCAAATTTGAGGTCAGCCTGCACCTTAGTGCAATCCTGTCTTAAAAAAAAAAAAAGAAAAGAAAAGAAAGAAAAGACAACATTAAAAAAAAATAAAGGCAAAAAGAGAAGGTAGATCAGCTAATTATTGAATTGCTTACCTAGTCTGCAGCATGTCAAATGATAATTGATTTTCACGGTTACCCTCTGCTTTTTGACCTATGTAACAATGTTTTGGGGCTTCAGCGCGGTGTTGAGAGCTGAGGAGAGAACGTGCAGGAGTTTTCTTTGGCTGCAAAGCTTGCGGGCAGGAGCCGATTCCGAATCTCTGATCTCTGTTGACATTGCCGTTGTTGTTACTATGATTTGTTGAGGAAGGAGGAGTCAGTACTCTTCTTTCTCACTGATAACTTGTAACTGAGCTAGAACTGGCTGCAACCCTCTTGTGAAGCTGCGGGGCTTCTGCTTGGCAGGGAGGGTATAGTCCTGCTTCTGTCCCTGCATCACCCAGCGTTCCATAGGTGTTCTCCTTGCTGGTTCCGGTTTCGCTGAGCCCAGTTTTGCTGGCTTCTTTTCTCTGGTGCATGTTATTTGTAGGCATACCCCCCAACCCATCCGGTCTCCCCTGAGACCTGGGCTCCTGTGAGTTCCCCTCCACCAGCCCCTGTGTGTCTGCTGCGACATTTCTCAAGGTCACAGAAGTGTGGTAGCGGCTCCAGGCATCAAGCCTCACACAAGTTTGTCACAAAAAGGGAGTGGGACAGTTTTCTCCTATCACAAAGGACAGTCTTTTCTAGAAACTCCAGTAGCCAGGATTGGTCCGCTGAGCCTCAGTTTCCCCAACTCTAAATGGGGGTGATAGGAAGCTACCTCATGAGATTTTTGGAGGATGAGGTGACAGGGAAGTCTTGCATGATGAGTCTGGCTTGCAATTTGGCCGGGACTGAATCAGAAGTGGATTCCAGCTCAGCACAGGGCCCCCAGACAGCTCCGGGTGCGGGTTGGGCCTGGGCACGCTCTCTGCATTCCACAGCCCAGGCTGCCCTCCCCAGCAGCCCGGCACATATTCCTTTGCTTAGGTTCCAGTTGCTCGCCGTGTCTGGCCACATTTCAGCCGCAGCGTCTAGTTCCCGGGCTTGTCTTTCTTGCCCATTTCTCCACCCACTTTTCTGAAGCTGTGTGGGGTCCAATTTTGGTTCTCTCCATCCTTGGAAGCTTTGATTTGTGTCTGCACAGAACTGCTGTGGGGAAAACTGGATGGGTGCAAGCCTCGGTGGGGGGGACATGGTGGAACCGCCCTCCTGTGCCCCTTTCCTTTCAGCGTCCTGCCATCGCTGTAACTGGGACCTGGGCCACCTTGCTTGTCATGACAACTCACACACACACAAGCCACCTTAGCATTCCGTGCATGGACTGTTTCAGGACACAGTCACGACTCTTATCGGGCATTAGTGCTGTTTCCCCTCTGCCTGGTGAATTCCGTCTTGCCCTTTGGGGTCCTCTAGTGACACTGTTGCCTGCACCCTGCCAGGCAGATGGGTAAGTCCTTCAGTTATGTACCTCCAGAATCAGTGGTGGCAGTCTGCTGAGGGCAGGGGACATCTGTTCATCTTTAATCTCCTGGTGCCTTGCCTGGAAGGGCCTGGAGAAGGTAGTCATGAGCTTGGTAGTTTCACCACCTTCCACCTCTTCCCTGCCTCCTTCCCAACTCCCCTAGCTCTTAGGTGGGAGCCCCTGGCTGCCTGGGTGCTCCCATCCCACAAGGCAGCCTGCAGCCACCGGTTCCTGAGCCAGACATGCTGCCGGACCTGACAGGAACTTATGTTTAACAGAAGGCTCTTGGGCTGTGTCTCACCCACGCCATTTCCCCGTGAGGAGGCTTTCGGGAGGTTCAGCCAGAAAACAAGGAAGCCCAAAGAACCGTACAAGGCCTTTCCATCTTCATACTTGTGGCTGCCTGTGAAGCTAGAACTGGAGGGTGACAGTGGTCCCATTTTTATTATTTCTCCCAATAACTGTAGCAAGAGAACAATACCTCTTCAAAGAAACACACACACAACAAGAATGTTACAGAAATGGGATCATAAGATGTGTAACCTTTGGGGAAATGAGGTCTTTTCACGCATTTTAACTCTGGAAATTCATCCAGGTTGTTGGATGAACTACAAGTGTTTTCCTTTTTATTTGCTGTGTAGTTGTCCATGGTGTGAATGTATCAGTTAGCTTAACCATTCAGCCACTGAAAGACACCTTTAATTGTTTCCAGTTTGGGGCTACTATGAATAAGGCTGCTATAAAAAACATTTATAGGTTTTTATGTGAACGTAAGTTTTTATTTCTCTGGGTAAATGCCCAGTGGTACCATTGTTGGGTCATATTTAGTTTTTAAGGAAACTGCCACACTCTTTTCCAGAGTAGCTAGACTGTTTCACATTCCCAACAATAATGTGAGAAAGATCAGGTTTCTCCACATCTTTACCAGCATTTGGTGTTGGCACTATTTTTTATTTAGCTGTTTTAGGGTGTCTGGTTCACTGTGGTGTTCATTTGCATTACCCTAATGGCTAATGATGTGGAACATTTTTTTCATGTGTTTATTTGCCAATTTATATCCCCTTGGGTGAGATGTATTTTTTATATCTCTTGCCCATCTTCTAATTGGGTTCTTTGTTGTTTCACTGTTGTGTTATGAGAGTTCTTTATGTATGCTAGATACTAGTCTGCAAGCAGGAGTGTGTCCTGCAAACAGTTTATGCCCCTCTGTGGCTCATCCTGTTGTCCTTACAACAATCTTGCAGAGCAAAAATTTTAAGTTTGATGATGTCCAATTTTTCAGGTTTTTTTTTTCCATTGTGGATCATGCTTTTGATGTCAAGTAAAAGATCTCTTTTCCTAGTCTTAGATTATGAAGCTATTCTGGGGTTTTTTTTCTAAAATTTTTTATAGTCTTATGTTTTACATTTAAGTCTGTGATACACATTGAGTTAATTTTTGCGCAAGGTATGAAGTTTAGGCTGAGGTTCATTTTTAATCTGTGGCTGTCTAATTGCTCTAGCACGGTTTGTTGAAAAGGCTGTTCTTCCTTTTTTAAACTGCTTTTTTATC
This sequence comes from Hystrix cristata, assembly GCA_004026905.1. Taxonomy (NCBI): domain Eukaryota; kingdom Metazoa; phylum Chordata; class Mammalia; order Rodentia; family Hystricidae; genus Hystrix; species Hystrix cristata. The sequence continues at coordinate 45,014 of PVJO010000949.1, read as the reverse complement.
TTTGTCAAAAGTCAAGTCATCTGAGCACATTTGTGTTGGTCCACTTCCAAGTTCTGGGTTCTAGTCCGTTGATCTATTCGACTCTTACTTTATCAATACCATAGCCCTGATTATTGTAGCTACACAATGTCTTTAAATCAAGATGATTAATTCTTCTTGCTTTATTTTTCTTTTTGAGAATTGTTTTAACTATTGCTATGGTTTAGGTGGGTCCCCCACAGGCTCATGTGTGGGAAGCATGGTCCTCAGTTTGAAAATGTTGGGATGTGGTGGAACCTTTAAGAGGTGGGGCCTAGTGGAAGGGATTAATGTAGTTCTCACAGCACCCTGGATCATTCTCATAAGAGTTGGAATTGCAAGCCTGGTGTACTAGCACATGCCTGTAATCCTAGCACTTCGGGAGGCCGAAGCAGGAGGATTGCAATTTTGAGTCTCATCTAGGCAATATAGCAAGACCCTATGTCAAAATAAAAGATAAATAGCTTAGTGGGCAGGTCCTGGGTTCAGTGCCCAGACCTACTCCCCCAACCCCAAAAGAGATGGAGTTGTTATAAAAAGAATGGGCCTGGGCCCTGGGTTCCTCTGTCCTCCCGTGTAGTCAGGTGATGGCTCTTGTATTTGCTCCACCATCACAATGCCATCTGTCACGAGGCCATCGGCAGTCTCTGCACAGATGGGGCCACCCGATCCTGGGCTTTCTGCTTCAAAGCTGTGAGCTATGTAAATCTCTTTTTAAAATAAATCACTTGGACTTGGATATTTTGTTATGGTAACAAGAAACAGACTATTGTGGTTCCTTTGTGGTTCCTTTGTCTTTTCAGACAAAATTTTAGAATAATCCATATCTATCAGAAATCTTGATGAGATTTTTTTTTTAATAGGAATTACATTAAATCTGTATATGCATCTTTAGTATGTTGCCTCTTCTGTTCTAGGAACTGGCATCTGTTTCCATTTATGTATTTTAAAAAAATTTCTTTAATTTTTCTTCATTGATTCCTCTGGCTTCTTATAACTTTCCATACACAAGTCCTGTACTTGTTTTATTAGATTTACACCTAATTATTTAATTTGTTTGAGTGATTGTAAATAGGTTTTTTTGGGTGAAAATTGTGAAATTGCACTTTCAATTTTGATTTCTCTGCATTCTTTCCTAGTATATAAAAGTCAAGAGATATCTATGTGTCTATCTCATATCTCGTGGCCTTCTGAACTTGCTAGTTCGGGAAGGGCTCTGCTGTTGTCCTTCCTGTCTTTTTTTTTTTCTTTCGTAGACTGGAGCGGGAGGCAAAGACAGCTGCAGGAACATGCACAGGAGAAGCCTGGGGGTGGGATGCTTGGAATGCAGTAAGGGGAGCGGCAATAGGGAGAGGGCCATGAGGGGGGTCCCCTGCACAGGCACCCATGTGACACGGAGACAGTCTGATTCCAGCTGACTCTTGCTGCCAGCCTGTGAGTGCCTCAAAGGCAGGACCGTGATGTCTTCATCTCTTTCTTCCCCCGACTTGCTCCAGCCAGCACGCCGAGATGCTCATCAATGCCCATGAAGTGGACATGTCCATCTTCATGGGAAATGAAAACAAAATTTATACACACACACACGCACACACACACGCACACACACGGCGATCAGAGATACAGTGAATGTTTAAATTTAAAAACTTATTGCAGTAAAAGACACAGCCATGAATCCCCCTCAAAACTGTCCCCCTTGCTTTGAACACAACGATCCCATCATTCTTGCCACTTTCTGAAGCAGTTCTGGAACTCCTCTTTCGTGAGTGTCTTTACATGGTATGATAAAAGATACTGTGAATGACGTTGCCAAATGCCATGCAGCGGAAAGGCAGGCTCCTAAAAACATGACGCTGTGCCCTCATTCACCTTATTCACCAGATCTGGGACTGTGTGACTTTTGGCTCTTCCCTAAAGTCGAAATGACCATGAGAGGTAAATGTTTTGAATGGAGTCAGGACATCGAGGCAGCCATACAGTGACGGTAGTTCCAGCACTACTTCTGGAAGTGGCAAAGGCGATAGGATAAGTGTGTTGGAAGCGAGGGGGAGGATTTTGAATGGGGAGTCACAGCAGTGTGTCTTTTACTGTAATACATTTAAAAAAATTTAAATCTACCATACTCTTCAGTCACACACACACGTATGAGTGATTTGTGTCATTTTCCCATTCTGATTTTTACGTTGGATTTTTGTAGTTGGGAATATTAGAAGTAGGAGGGAGGATGGCACCCAAAGCTAATGGTCCCTGATCGATATAAGGCCCAGAGACTGGGCTGGCCAACCCGTGAGTCACCAACATCATGCACGCAAGAGCAGGGCTTCCACCTGGCCTGGTGGGGTGCGTTAGGGATGTTGGCATTGGGTCCTTGATCATCTGTTTAGTTATTCTTTCACAGTTCACTGAGCCAGTGCCAGGCACGAATGTGCGGAAAGAACACACTGTGTGTGTGTGCACGTGTGTATGGGATACATGCTAACCAAAGGCTCACAGCAGTGGAGGTGACATGGTCCTGGGGTTTCCTGGGGAAGGACATTTCAGCAGAGGACTGGGGACTAGGGCTTTTAAGAGTAGCCTGTGAAACTAGGTGTGGGGACTCATGCCTGTAATCCCAGCACTCTGGGAGGCTGAGGCAGGAGGGTGAGAAGTTTGAGCTGGACCATGCCCCTCTCTGCCAGCCAGGTGGCTTCGTTTCTTGTCCTGCAGGCTCTGTGGCAAAGGGGCTGGACGAGAGCCTCTCGGAACTCACCAGGGACCCCAAGACAGAGAGGACAAGCTGGGCCTCCCTTCTCAGTTTCCCTTTCTTGGCAATAGAGATCTCTCCCTTTCTCCCCTCCAGCTTTGGAGTAGAACTCCCCAGCCTGTGCTGTGTTCCTTGCAGAGAGGTGACAGGCATTAATGACGCTGCCCTCGGCCCCCATTCACTTGGTCAGCGAGCGGGGGCGAGCTGGGCACAGGGGCCTGTTGGATGCTGAGGGACGAGTGCCAGGGGCGCGGGGGTTGTGTTTCTTCCGCCAGGCTCCCCCTGCCCTTGGCTGCCTCCCTGGCCCCTCTGAGGTCTTTGATGGCATTAGAGCCAACCTTTTCCAGATGTTGGAGTGGAGGGGTTCTCCGGAACTCTCTGGGGCTCCATCTGCCTCCTCCTTCCCCTCCGCCAGACGGCCCCCTGCCAGCCAGCCTCCCCCTCTGGTTGGGTTGCCTGCTGCTCAGAGAGATGCCCACCAGGATTTAAAGACTTTCTTAAGACTCAGCCTTACTTTCCTGCCCCTCCTTCTCATCCTCCTTCTGCTCAGCCTGCCTGTGGGGTCCTGGAGCTCACCAGGGCTGCGACCCCAGCAGGGGGACCTTGTCCGGGCCACATCCCCCATCCTTGCCACTGCCCTCAGTGGCGGGGGGCAGGCCGGAAGAGGCTGCCTGCAGGCTGTGGTCCCCACTGTCCCATCCATCTGGCACCTGGGGGTGACTGGCTTGGATGCTGGGGAGCCCGGAAGCCAGAGACCCCTCTCCCTTCCTCCTGCCTCTGAATTGCGCTGGGACAGCCCCTTCCCTCCCACTGGCTGCTGCTATTAGTCAGGAGATTAATAATCCCCTGCTCCTCCTGAAGCCTGCACCCATTTCCTACTGAGACTCCAGCATGTCTCATTACCCGCCATCCAAGGTCCCTGGTGAGGAAGTAGGGGCCAGGGTAGGAGTGGGGGGCAGGCAGGCATGGAGGCCTGGGTGACTCGAGTGCCAGGGAAGGAGGGGGCACCAGGCTCCCACAGACAAGGTCTCTGGGCTGCCAGTTGCTCTGAGTGAGGGACGCCTGGACGTCGGCACTTCATGGTGCTCTGAGGATGTTGCCTTTGGACCTGGAGAGCTGTGGCTCCTGCTTACTTCCCTCCAGTGATGGCCATCATACTCCTTCTGGACTCAATTTCTGCACATCTCTGCTCATATGACCTTGTGCCCAGGGCTATCTTTGGGGACACACAGGACATGTCTGCAACCTTTCAGGACAATCATTGAGTGGCTGCATCCTGTGTCCAGGCCCTTGGAGTCTCTTGCAGACTCCATTCCTGGTGCAGAGTCCAGCAGGTGAACCCACCCATTGGCCCCGGCTGGGCCACCACACGACCTGCAGGGTCTCAGCTCGATCTTCTGGAAAATGTGGCTGTCCATCCCCCTTCCTGGGCAGCAGCCCGACAGGTCCCCTCCTCTTCCATCTCTCTTTCCCCTTTCCATGCAGCCACAGCAGTGTCTTTCTTGAAGGCTCCCCTCTGCGCAGCCTTGTGTGGCCTCTCTGTGGCCAGGAGGGGCCGTCTGTGGTGAGGCAGGAAAACCACACTGCATCTTCTGTTTATTTTTTAATCTACAAAAGAAGAGAGAACTGAAGCACTGCTGCTTTGTAATATATGCAAAGACAGTAAGTAAATAGCATATGTACAATTAACATGCACAGACCACAGGCTCAGGATTATTTTTTTGCTCAGGAGCAAGACGCAGGAAGCCGGGGCAGCCCCAGCCTGTCCGGCACCCACAGCCAAGTCCAGGCTCCTTGCCTGGGTGCCAGGACTTCCCCAGCCTGGCCTGGGGAGCTGCTCTGTCTGCCCATCAACACACCTACTCCCCGGATGCACCCATAGCACCTCAGGCGATCTCCTGGGCCCTTGTGGCCCTGGCCACCTGCTTGTCATATCTCATCAGACGTCCCCTGAGGGTCTTCCATGTAGAAAGCCTCGTTTTGTCTGTCTGTCTGTCTGTTTCTCTCTCTCTCTTTTTGTGGTTCTGGGGACTGAACCCAAGGCCTTTGCACTGAACTACATCTCAAACTCCCCCCCGCCCCTTTTATAAAATTTTGGAACAAGGTCTCACTAAGTTGCCCGGGCTGGACTCGAACTTGCGATCCTCCCGTGTCAGCTTCCCAGAGTGCTGGGATCACAAGCTTGATGAAAGTAGCTGAGCCCTGCCCCTCCATCTTGCAGCCTTCAGTTTTCAGAGCCATGCCTAGCTTAACACCCCGAACTCTTCCAGAGAGCTGCCGTGTCCTGGCCAGCATTGCAGTTCCCGAGCGGGGTACACTGTTCATCACGGCTTCAGTCAGTCCACCAATCTTTACTGAATGCATATGAGAGTTTTGTGTCTTTTTCTTGTTGATTTGCGTCATTTCTCATTTTCTTATTTGATTCTCTTCTTATTTGTATTTTCATACGAATAATCAAATATATTAAAAAGAATATACAGTCAGTCATGAGCTATGCAGTAGAGCCTGTGGCTTGGTGGAAGAGACAGGCGTCAGACAAATAAGGTGTATAATTTTAAGTGCTTGGAAAAGAAGTCCAAGTTCTTTGAGAGAGTGAACTGAAGGAGCCCAGCTTGCTGTAGAGTGAGGGGACTGAGGACAGTTTAAATCACGGAGTCTCCTGGAGGAGGCACTTCCAGTGAGCTCTGGGGCTGCACTGCAGCTGCTTCACATGTGGGGCAGAAGAAAGAGCAGATGTGTAAGCTTTGGTGTGGCGGGTAGAGTTCTGAGTTGCGGGAGGGACAAGCAGGAAGGTGACCAAAATGGGCAGTGCCACATCTTCAAAGTCCCCATGGCCATATTAAGGAAGCTGAGAAATATTTCTTAGTGGAACCACTAAGTGCACCACTAAGTGGGCATGGTAGCACACACCTGTAATCCCAGCACTTTGGGAGGCTGAGGCAGGAGGATCTCAAGTTTGAGCCCACCCTGGGCAACTCAGCAATTTAACAAGATCTTGTCTCACAAAAAGAGAAATTAAAAAGGGCTGGCTATGTAGTTCATTGTGAAGGCCCTGGGTTCAACCTTGGTACTACCAGAAAATAAACAAAAACAAAAAAAGCTTCTCTTAGGGGATTCGGAGAAGCCTCATCTGGCCTCTCAGTTTATCCAGGTGTGAGGCAGGTGGCAGCTGATGGGAGGATGGGGCACATGCTGTTGGGGGGGGGAGAAAGTTGGTGGTTGGCTCTTCCATTTCCTAATGGTGCAGTGCTGTGCCTCCAGCTAGTCTATGTTCTTTGCATTCTTGTAGGTTTCGTACTTGGTCTGGCAATTTTTACAAAAAGAAGGCACTAGGATTTTTGTCAAGATTATATTGAATCTATAGATCCAATTTGTAGTAAATTGAGTCCTTAATAGCGTTGAGTCTTCCTATCCATGAACATAGTATAGCTCACCATGTATTTAGCTATTGTTTAATTTTTCTCATCAGTGTATGCATTTTTGTGGAATTCACTCCTAGGTATTTATATTCATCTGCTCAGGTTGCCAGAAAAATACCATAGACAAGATGGTTTAAACATCAGAATTTATTTTCTCACAGTTTTGCATGCTGAAAGTCCAAGATCAAGTTTCTGCCCAATTCCATTTCTGTGGAGGGTTCTCTTCCTGGATTGCAGACAGCCACCTTTTCCCTGTGTCCTTACATAGCCTTTTCTCAGGGTGTTTACAGGTCAAGAGAGGGGAGGCTCTTGGATGTGTCTTCTTAGAATAACACCAAGCAAATTTTGTGCATGTTCAGTACAGATGCAATTTTTTTTTAATATTTTCAATGGAAGTCGGCTGAAACTGCAGCTGTAGCTATTACAGATACAGATGGCTGACTGTATATTCCTTTTAATATATTCTTCTTTGTATATGACTACATATTATAAGCAAATTAGAAAAATAGAAATCACACAAATCGATAAGACACAAGTCAACAAGAAAAAGACAAAATCTGATTTATAAAGGTGCAGAACTTGAATAGGACTGCACGAAGGAAGATACCCAAATGACAGACATTAAAAAAAAAAAAGAACTCAGCCTTATTTAGTTAACAGGAATTGCAAATAAAACCCATAACAAAAGATTATTACACACACTCGAGAATGACTAAAGTGCAAATGACTGACAACATCCAGTGTTGGTGGGTATATGGAGCAACTGGAACTCTCACATGCTGTTGCTCAGCATGTAAGCAGGTTCACCCAAACATGTTGGAAAGTTGTTTGACCTGTCTACTAATACTGAATATCTATCTATTCTCTAGTCCATCAATTCTATTACTAGCATATACCATAGAGGAATGAAAACCCATGTCTAAAAAGACTTGTTCAAGAATGTTCATAGGCTCTTTGCTTGTTATAGCTCAAAACTGGAAAAACCCAAATGTCCATCAACAAGAATATGGACAAATTCCAAATATTCTTGTATCATTTATATAGTGCAATTTTCTTTACTAATAAAAAGGGACAAATATTGCTGCATTTAACAATGTGGATGAACTTCAGACATAATGGCTGAGTGAAAGAAGCAGACAGAAGAGTACATACTGCAGGATTCCTTTTATATGACGTTCTACCTCAGGCAAAACTAATCCATGGTGGGAGATGTTAGAATAAAGGGTACTTCTGGAGCCAGAGAATTGGCAGGAGTTTTTTGTTTGTTTGTTTTGAAACAAAGTTTTGCTATGTAGTTCAGGCTGACCTTGAACTCACAAGGTAGCCCAGGCTGGCCTGGAACTTGCAGCGATCCCCCTTTACCAAGCCCAGCCTGGAGGGGGATGTTTGAAGGAACAGGAATGCTGGTGAGCACATAGGTAAAAATTCATTGAGCTAAGCACTAGATTTATCTTTTCTACGGCGTGTAAATTCTATTGTAATAAAAACAAGCAGTGAATTCAGTGCTTTCTTCCATAGCCCTTTGCAACGTGAGTCATATGTTCACACGTACAATTCTGTGATTTGTGCTGGTCCCCCCACCCACTTCCAGCTGTATTCTGTGGCAGAGTGGAGTCCATGTCTGCCTTGTTCCTTCTTACATTCCTGTTGCCTGCACAAAGCAGGCTCCCAGCAAGTGTTTGCTGATTGAATGAACGAGTGCTGGGTTATAACCAAGCTCTGTATAAGATGCGTGGGAAGGGACGGGCAGGGAGGGAGACTGTCGACTCTGCCCTGGGGACAGGGATGCTTCACAGAGGAAGGAACATTTGAGTAAAACCCTGAAAGCTCCTGGGAACTTTGCTCAGGCAGAGTAAAAGAGGATGGCATGTGGCCGGAGGAGCCAATGTGTGCGAAGGTGCAGGGGTCCTGAGAACATCCCACCCCAGACAGCTTGTGCTGTGATGGTGGTAGCAGCCCTGGTGGTAGAAGGAGGCAGGGTAGAAAGCTGGGCAGTGACTTATTAGTTGACCTAAAGGATTTAGTCTACAGGAGCCATGGAAGGTTTGGAGACTGAGCAGTCACCAAGCTGGATCTACATTTTAGTCAATTTGCCAACTCTTTCCCATGGGCAGAACTAGGACTTTTTATGGATGTAGGAAGGCGCGGCTCCTTTCAGCTCTTGCCTATGCTGGGTGATGGGCCACCACCTCTGAACCTGCCTTTGGCACCCTGTTGGCACCTTTACCAAGCTGAGCTTTGGCCTGCTGGCTGGTGGAGTGGTGCCGCTTACTGGGGTGCCCACACCTGGATTTTACAGGCCATCGGCTTCCTTTGCAGCCTTCAGGACCCAGAGCAGCTGGAAGAGAGCTTCTTGGGAAACGAGCCCTCCTTATCAGGTCCCTCGTGTAGCTGCAGGGAGGAAAAGTGTTTCGAACAAATGCAAACTAGAGAGACTGGGTGCTGGAACTGATTCTGTCTGGATTTGGATCCTACTTCCACTGCCTTCCAGCAGTGTGACCTGGAGAAAGTTCTTCAACTCCTTATACCTCTGTTTCTTCATCTGTATACTGGGCATAACAATGGCATTCCCCTGTTTAGGTTACTCCGTGTTAGCACAGTGTCTGGTACTCAGTGAGTGTGTACTCAACCGAAGGCATTATTACCATTATTATTATTATTATTACCAGCGTTATCATTTAAGGTGTGGACTGGGACGTGAATGCCTGGTGCATCTGGGGTCTCAGGGGTTGGAGGGTGAGGGTGTGGCAGGTGGCACTGGGGTGGGGGAGGTGCTGTTCCAGCTGGAGAAGGGCCAGCGAATGTAGCTTGGCAGCGGGGACTCCCCTGTGACAGGGAGGATGCTGAAGGGAGTGCGAAGTTGAGCTGGAAGCTGCAGACCTAACATCCAGCGTCTTGGTCTCCCCGCTGTCTCCAGTCTGCAGACCAGGAGGGGAGTCCAAGCAGTCTGCATGGGACCGTGCAAGTCTGCAGAGTGCACTGAGGCTGAGCCTGGTGGGCCTGCCGAGGTTAGGGGTGCGGGCTGCTAGTCGTAAACATGACCCTTGCCCTGCCCTGGCTGCCATCCCCAGATGGATTCTGTAGCTTTTCTGGTCTCTCTCAGTAGAAAGAAGTCTCATTTCGAGAAGTTTCCCCTTTCATCTGAATTAAGGCCTCTCTCCTCTTGCAGCTGGGCCTGTAGCAACATGGGGTGGCTTGGCCCCCCTCTCTCTGCCTTTATTTCTCACTTTCCAGTGATGATGGGGGTGGAAAGAAGAGGGCCCACATGGCTGACGCTGCTGGCATCTGTCCTTGGGGACCCTGGGCACGCTCATGTGACCTGCTGGCCTCTACTTGGGGTCCATCTAGATCTCTCAGGATGGTGCACACCTGGCCTGGGCATCTCCGCCCTGTGGGACCGGACCCCAGCCGCCTGCTCATGCCCTTGCCCTCGCCCTTGCCCTCGGCGTCAGCCTTCCCAGGGCCCCTCCCTGCTACCGGGTCACCATTCTCCAGGTTGCCCTGTGTGGAGTCCCTCTTAAGACTTCCAAGTTCTGCTTCCTTTTGGGGGTGCTGGGGTCCCACACTAGGCTGACATCAGATGCACATATGCACTGTCCTTGCCAAAGAGGGAAGCAGGCAAAAGTCAGATTTGTGGCCAGCCCCCAAACTCCCAGGGCGTGGCGTCATGCCTGCCCCAAAGTGCTCTGGGAGCTGGGGTGGGAGCTGCAGGGTGTTGGGGTGGAGCTTATCGCATTCCCTAAGGGACCCACTCAAGATATGGCAGTCGCTCCTCCCTTATCTCCATTAATCCTTCCTTCTTTCCTTCCTCCCTCCTTTCCTTCTTTCTTGTACTGGGGATTGAACCGAGGGCCTTTACATTGAGCTACATCCCAGCCTTTTTTTATTTACCATTTTGAGACAGAGTCTCATTGCCCAGGGTGGACTTGAACTTGCTATCCTCCTGCCTCAGCCTCTCAGAGTGCTGGAATCAGAGGCACGAGCCACCCACCACACCTGGCTTGTGCTTTCTTTATGTAACCTGGAGCAGTGACCCTGAGGGTGGCAGAGCTGGCTTCCCAGGCGGTGGCCTTGCCCTTGGGCTGCTCTTGACCTCACCGTGGGCTCCTGGGCGCCTACAGTGTGTCTGTCAGCCTTTAGGACCCATGACACTGGAGATCCTGTTGTGGGTGTGAGTGTGAGTGAGTTTGTGCATGTGTGTAAGTATTGAGCATGTGTTGGTGTGAGTGTATCTGATTGTATGTGTGTGCAGGAGTGTGAGCAGAGAGGGCATATGGATGGTGAATGTGTATGAGTGTTGGCACACGAGCGTGTGCTCATGCAACTGTGTGAATGTGAGTTGTGGGCATATGAGTGTGTTTGAGCACGGCCCATTATCTGTCCCCAGGTCACTTGCTGTAAGGACCTGGGAACTCACCCCTCCCCTCCCCCACCACCCTTGACTGAGTTGCCCCCTAGCCCCCTCCTGGGCAGGGGGAGCTGGTTGCCAGAACGCTGATAAAACACGAGCGAGAGGATTTTCAAGAAGAGAAATTAGTGGAACAGGATTTTCCAGAATAGGAGCTCTACTTCTGATATCCAGTTCTAGTTGTTTCTGCGACTTGTGCGTTTTCCTGTCAACAGGGCATCTCCGGATGGCGCGCCTGCTGCTCCCAATTAATTCATCATTTTCCCCTTTACCAATGAACTTGCTTGATGTCAGCAGATTTAACTTGGTGAAGTCCTGTTGTTTTGTTTTAAAGGGGAAGTTGTGCAAAGGTGATCAAGCAGCAAAGTGGTAACGATGCACATAAAGTGAACAGCAGAAGCCGAAATTTGGCTGCACATTTAATGTCCACTCTTCTTGATGCTTCACAAAATAGCATCAAACTTATTTGTAAGAGAATTTCCAAGCTGGGTGTGGTGGTGCACGCCTGGAGTCTCGGCACCTGGGAAGCTGGGGCAGGGGGATCGCAGGTTCGAGGCCAGCCTGGATTACACAGTGAGACCCTATCTCAAAAAACTAAGGTGGGGGGAATTTCCACACTGCTATGTAGAACTTTACTGCATTTTTTCAGTAGCTGTTTAAAATTTTATTTTTAATTTAAAAAATTTTTTTAAAGCAGGAGTTTTGTGTGTGTGTGTGTGTGTGTTGATGGCAGTGGGGATTGGACTCAGGACATTCACACAGAGCTACATCTCCAGCCCTTTTTCATTTTTTATTTGAGACAGTCTTGCTAAGTTGCCCCAGGATGGGCTGGAATTTGTGATCCTCCTGCTTCAGCCTCCCAGAGTGCTGGGAATACAGGTGTGCGCCAGCATGCCTAGCCGTAGGAGCTTTTTATTGCCATAATCATTTGGAGATGTCATTGAAATGTCCCACTGCCCAAGGATGCAGACTCAGCTTTATGTCTGTGACCACAGGATGGCACAGAGTGGGTGCGCAGTAAGTACTCATTAGATGAATCAAGCAGAGGGAATAATTCCTGAGGAAAAGCTAGAGTGTGTGAGCGGAGTGTGTTTGGAAGTTTTGCAGGTTCCAGTGGTATTTTTCTTTTCCATATTCGTATCTTGCTCAGTGTGCAGGACGTTTCCCACATTTGGAGAGATGTAGAAAGGCTGGGCCAGAAGGGCCTTTAGATCTCACGGTCAGTGAACACAGAGCGAGGTGATGGTTCCACTGTCGGGGGCCCGCACCCCGAGCCTGGGGCAGGCAGAGCAGCGTGGCCATCTTTGCAGGAATGGGTCTGGGGTGGCAGGGAGCCCACACTCGCTGACGCTGTGCTTGTGTTAGTTACAGGACTCTCATCAGACCCACGTACAGGGTGTCCTACCGCACAGTGACGGCGCTGGAGTGGAGGTGCTGCCCTGGCTTCACCGGGAGCAACTGTGATGAGGGTGAGTCTGCCAGGGATGGGCTCTGGGGAGAGGGCACTGGCCAGGCTGGGCTTCGATGGCTGTGGACGTCTCCCTTGGCCTCCCTCCTCCTGCGATCGCATCTCCTTTCCATTTGTGTTGCACAGCTCGAAATTCTTCTTTCCTTTTCCCAGCCACCTCTGTGGGCCCAGCGCCCCGGGCTGGCTGACCTGGGGGAAGCTGGCCTGGCCCACGCACCCAGGGGTGGGGCCCTGTTTATATGCTGGATGGAGGATGGAGGGGCCTCATGAACTCTGACCTGGAGGAGGGCATTTGGCTAATGGCTTCTTTCTTCCAGTTTTAGCCCTGATGCACCCAGAATGGGGTAGAGTCTTCCCTCCCAACCTCCCAAGGCTGGGCTCAACCTGGGTCCAGAGACAGTAGCATTCAGGGGAAGACAGAGGTGGTCCACAGAGCAAATCTCTGTCACACTCATGACCAGGGAAGGCTGGACCTGACTAAGGAAGAGTGGGCAGCCACCCTGGTCCCCAGCAGAGCTGGTGGGCACCAGGGTGGGAGGTCAGTTGGCATTTGAAAACAGTAGTTATCCTCAAACTTGGCTTTCTGGCGAAGTCATTCTCCTATCTGTTGTTACCTAACTTACTGTTTTAATATGTGTGCACGGTTGTCCCTCAGTCCATGGGGGACTGTGTCTAGGACCTTGTGTGGTACCAAAAACCTTGGATATTCCAGTCTCTTATATATAAGGCATTTGCATAAGGTATTTGCATAAAAGTTACATACATCTCCTATATTCTTTAAATCTGTGGTTCCCACCCTTTTGGGCACCAGGGACCCTTTTCATGGAAGACAGTTTTTCCACAGACTGGAGAGGGGGATCATTTCAGGAAGACTTAGGTGTAGTACACTTATTATGTACTTTATTTCTATTTATTATTGCACTATAATATATAATGAAACAATTATACAGTTCACCGAAATGCAGAACTGTGGGACTCCTGAGCTTGTTGTCTTGCAACTAGGCAGTCCCGCCTATGGATGATGGGAGACAGTAACACCCAAAGTGTGTTGCTGATGGTCAGTCTACTCCGTAATCTCATTCTGATGGCTGTCGCTGCAGAAAACCCTGCTTCACAAAAAGAAGATGTTGGAAATGGAAGTAGATTTTCCAGCAATTTTTTTGGGTCAATCTCTGGATATTTTTGCCTTGACTTTAATGCAGAATGTTCAGAGATTTAAAGTTGTCTCAACATAGTTTTAAGGCCACTATCATTTGTACTCTGAAGCAGTTGATCCTCTTTTAGTATAGACAATTCGCCTGACTTATTTAGGGTTGGGTCATGGATCCATTGCTTCCCAGTTCAGGGGTCTTTGGTGGTTGGAAAGTAATGCTCAAACTCTTCTGAAAGCTGAGATAGGTGACCATGCACCAGGAGGGAAAAAGAAAGCCTTGGCTCAGTCTTTTTCAAAATCTCTGCTAATGTTTGAAACATGTCAAAAGTCCCAGTATTCACTCATTGCCCCTATAATTCCAGTTTGGCTTTGAATGCAGCCACTTTATTTGCCAACTTGAACACAATTGTGGTTCTCCCCTAAAATGATAAATTGAGTTTATTGTGCAGGTTGAATATGTCACACGACTAAGCGAATTTTGTAACATGTTCCATGTCACTGAAATGTGCTACCAGCAGTGACTATTTTTCTAAAAAAAAAAATAAAAATCTGTGCAGTGGGTCTTATAACTCAAAACCTCTGGTGAAAGCCACCTTACCTCTGGGTGTAAGGGAAGACATGCATGCTCTATTCTTAAGGGCATGGACTTCATTGTGGTTGATAATTTTAATCACATCCTGAAAAACACTTTTCGGAAAGCCAGCATTTCTGTATGGATGACATAGTGCATTAACTCCCATTCAGAAACAACCTCTTTGGCCTGAGGAATGAAACCAGAAACCTGTCCAGTCATGGACGATGCATCTATCCACACAAAATGACCAGTGCAGTTTTCCTGATAAGTAATCATCCGAAGACTTAAATAGTTCTACAGCTGCGGTGTTGGTTGGTGACAATGTGCATACGACATCTCCTGTGCACGTCCTCCTGCAAGACATATCACACAAATACTTCATTTGCTTGTTGTCAGCGTCAGTAGACCCCGTCAACTTGGATTTCATAACACAGTGACTCATTAATCTTCTGTAACAATTGTGCCTCAGTATCCTCTGGCAGTTCATGAATTCATCTAGTTATGGGCCTAGCTGAAAGAGGCACACGTGCCACATTTTGAACAGGAGCCTCTCCTAGAAGCTCATGAGAGACGTCCTTAGCAGGAGGCAGGATCAACTTCTCCAACCATAAAGGGCTTCTTGGCTTCCACAATGCAGTTAGCCATTAAGAATGATGCTCTCAGTGCTCATATTTGATAAAGTGGTGGCCTTTAGTAATTGCTTCAGTGCTTTGTGTTCACATGCTTTTCTTTTGAAAAACTCCAAAGTCTTGTCTTTTAATGCAGGGTGCTTGGTCTCCATGTGGCAAAGTAGTTTTGAAGGTTTTGTGGGTTGCTGGCTGCCACATATTATACAGAGCAGGCTTGAAGAATGTGAATTACCTATCGCAAAGAATCTGTAATTTGAATAAGACTCTTGGGATTTTCTTTTAAATGCAGCTCTCTTTTTGTTTTAGAGTCATCTGTTACCTCATCATTGGGTCTTACCCCCTTTTTGAAGAAACTCTCCAGTGCTTTTTTTAAACTCATTTTGGGGTTAGCTTGTGGGTTTATCAAACCTGTGACTGAGAGAAGTGCACAGTTCAGGGAAGAGGAATGGACAGAAGTGGTAAATACAATAACAAGCAAGGGACCCAGGGGGGGCCCAGGAACTAAAATAAATGTCAGATTCTGACTTAATGCCTGCCACTAGTGTGGCTGTATAATTAAGGTACATCAACTCATTTGCCACTGTAAAGCCTGCCATCAGATGCAGCTTAATTGTCACTTGCCACTCACTGATAGAGTTTTTTTGGGGGGTGGGTGCTGGGGATCGAACTCAGGCCCTTGGACTTGCTAGGCAAGCACTCTACCACTTGAACTAAATCCTCAACCCCTCTTGACCAAGGGGGGCTAGCACCACCACCTCAGCTGCACCTCAGATCCCCAGGTGTTAGATTCTCATAGGGAGCACACAACCCAGATCTCTTGCATGCACAGTTCACGGCAGGATTTGAGCTCCTATGAGAATCGAATGCTGCCAGTGATCTAACAGGAAGTAGCACTCGGGCAGTGTTGTGAACTGAACTATGGGGAATGGTTTTAAATACATATGACACCTTGCTTCCTTGCCTGCCACTCACTTCCTGCTGTGTGGCCTGGTTCCTGTTGGCCAGGAGTTCAATGTTCACGAATCAATGATCAACATTAAATAAAGTTTCTTTCAGCAGAAACACATGCAAAGCAAGGTTATGTAATTATCAGTTGATAAAAATGTTGATCAAGCCAGGTTCAGTGGTACACACCTAAAATCCCAGCACTCTGGGAGGCTGAGGCAGCAGGATTGCAAATTTGGGCCCAGCCTGGGCAACTTAGTGAATTAGTGAGACCCTGTCACAGAAATAAAAAAATAAAGACAGCTGGGGATGTAGCCCAGTGTGAAGGCCCTGGGTGGTACAGTAATGTTTGCATAACTGCTAAGAATAGCAAGAATCAGCTTTATGTCTGTATATATTATAGTATATATGCTGTATATTTGAGAATTTTTTCTTATTACAAACGTAAGTATAGATGGTCCTGATTTTGATGATTTGGTGTGAGATTTTTCAACTGTATGATGGTATGGAAGTGATTCACATTTAGTGGAACCTTACTGCAAGGCTGTAGTTGTAGCTCCATGATCATAAATTTTGATCTTTTCCTGGGCAACATGGTACTTCAATTTGATTCCAGACAGCACTGGGGAGCCCCAGCTCCCAGTCAGACATTCAATCAGGAAGAAAAACAGCTGATACTCTACAGTGTATGTGGAGCCAGGGGCTTTTGGATACACAATGCCTGTAATCCCAGCACTCTGGGAGGCTGAGGCAGGAGGATCACAGGTTTGAGCCCAGCCTGGGCAGCTTCATGCCTTAGTAAGAGCCTGTCTCAAAATAAAATATTTAAAAAGGATTGGCGATGTAGCTCAGTATGAAGGCCCTGGGTTCAATTCCCAGTATTGTCCCCTACCCCCCAAAAAAGGTGTAAAAAAGACTCTGTGTCAGATGATTTTGGTTTTGCCCACCTGTAGGCTAATGTAAGTGTTCTGGGCATGTTTAAGATAGGATGGGCTAACCCGTGATGTTCAGTAGGTGAGGTGTCCTAAATGCAGTCTTGACACGATGTTTTCATTTTACGATGAGTAAATTTGTCAGGACCTAACCCTATGGCAGGTCGGAGAGCATTTTATACATGTCCAAACTGGATATACCCTCTAGTAGCATGTTTAACAGATATGCTGGAAGCAGATTGTCTTGTTTCTGATCAATATTTCTGTATTAAGTATTTTGTTATTAGTAGCTGTTCATCTGTGTCATTTATCCAATAAGGGTATTCTCTTTATTCTTAGTATCTTAGTTTCTTTATTGTTACTAGGACAAAATACCCAACCCCCACAAACTAAAGGAGGAAAGGTTTATTTTAGCTGAGTTTGTGGAGGTTTCAGTCCACAGTCAGCTGGTTCCAATGCAAGATGGCAGCATGGCAGAGGAGAAACAGTCCATGGCAAGGCAGGCAGGAAGCAACAGACTCCCTTCTTATTTCCCTTTTTATTTCATCCAGGTTCTAAGCTTATTGACTGGTACTACTCAGACCCAGGTTGGAGCCTCCCTCTTCGATAAGTCCATCATCCACACCCAGAACTATGCTAAGCCAATCAGTGCACTAATCCTGTGTCACGCACCCATGATCCAGTCACCCCCCAAAACCCCACCTGTGAGTGCATGAGGCTTTGGGAGACATCTGGACATAAACCATAATGCTTAGTTTGTTGAGAATTTGAATCTTGTCAAATGCTTTTTCTGCATCTGTATTGAGAAGGCCATGTTTTCCTAACCCTTTATTATATCAGTGTGGCCAGTTACTTCGGTTTGGAATATTAAGCTGACCTTTCATTCCTAGGAATAAATCTCATCTGGATGTATTACCCTTCTGTGTATTTCTGCATTTGTTACTTTTCTGTAATTTTCTTTCCTTGTGATATCTATATCAGCCTTTGGTTTCAAAACTTATGTTGGTTTCATAAAAGAGTTCTTTCCTCTTCTTTCTGAGGTCATGGGGAGGGAGGCAAAATTGTTACTCCTTTTTCCTTAAATGTCTTATAAAGTTCAAAATGAAATCTTATGGCTCTGTAGCTTTCTTTGTGAAGATTTTAATAAACAATATTCTTTCATACATAGAGAGCTATACATATTTTCTGGTTCTTATTTTGCTATTTTTGCATTTTAAATCAAGTTTTGGAGGTGTAATTGCACACCTTTATTACATACATATAATTTATACACTTCAGAGTTCCGTAAGTTTTGACTCCATGTATATTTCTTGAGCTCTTTCTGTTTATAATGCTCTTCTCTCTGGTACTCGGCCCACCAAGTGTGCCTTATCACCCCTGACCTCTATTTCCTTCTTCCTGATTAAGAGACATTGCCATGTTCTACATGGTCCCCTTCCCTATGTTCTGGTCCCAGGGGTACCTCATTGGTTTTCCTTCTCTCCTAGATCATTGTTCTGTGTGCCTCTTATGAAATGTCTATGAACTTTCCCCGCACGTTTTGTCCAACTTCCTGGCTGTGAGTTGTGGGAAAGCAAGCTTAGTATGAATTAGTCTAACATATCCTCCATGGTTGACTTTTCCATTCTACTTCTCTGTATTATTTCTAAATAGTTCTTCTAAGGATTACAATATGCACCTGTAACTTATGATAAATTTAGAGTATACACAGGCGTATTCCATGCAAAATAGAAGTAACTTTGAATAGTATAATTTCATTTATCTGTCATTTTTTCATGTTATTGTTCTACATTTTAAATGTCAATAGGTTCCAAATTTCGTAGATCAGTGTGACAAGCTTTGCATTAGCCAGGTTGTCTCTTAGAGAAGTGAAAAAAGGAATAAAAGTCTTCCATTTATCCCACAGTTATCATTTCCAGTCATCTTTATTTCTTCCGGGAACTCTAAGCCTGCATCTGGTACCCCAGACCCTCAGCTCCAAGACGTTTTTTCAGCTTGCAGTGCAGATCTGCTCGAAATTAATTCTTGCAGCTGAAAAAAAGTGTCCGAGTATCTACTTTATCTTAATTTTATTTATTTACGTGTCATAAAATGCACACAACACAAAATTTACCATCCTGTTTTAGTGTGTGTAATTCCGTGGTATTAAGCACATTCATAATGTTTTGTGACTGTTATCTCTCTTTATTTGCTCTCCCTCAGCACCTGGCTACCACGAATCTGCTTATCTCGATTGATTTGTCCATTCTGGATATTTCTCAGAAACGGAATCCTACAGTATGTGGCTTGGTGTGCCAGCTTCCTTTCCTTGGCATCATATTGTGAGGTTTCCTCCATCTTGCAGCATGGAGCTGAATAACGAATAATATTCCATCATATGGCCAGATCATATTTTGTTTATCCATTCATCAGTTGATGGGCATTTGGGTTGTTTCCACCCTCTGGCTATTGTGAGTAGTGCTGCTATGAACATGTGTGAGTAAGTTTTTGTTTGAACACCTGTTTTCAATTATTTTGGTTATATACCCAGGATTGGAATTGCTGGATGATATGGTAATTCTATGTTTAACTTGTTGAAGAACTGCGAAATGGTTTTCATAGCGACAGCACCGTTTTACATTCCCACCAGTAATGCATGAGGATTTCAGTTTCCCTACATCCTCTCCACTATTTGATTTCCCATTAATCTTTGAATAATATTTTCATTGAGTTTATATGTCTGGACTGTTTTTTTTTTTTTCCAGTACTTTACCCAGAATGATTGTCCCATTGTCTTTTGGCATTCATGGTTCCTGGTGGGAAGTCTGTGGTGTACATGGTCTTGTTCCCCATCTAGGGGTATCTTTTCTTCCTGCGGTTATTTTTAAGATTTTTCAGTATCCTAGCCTTTTAGTAGTCTAAGATGCTACTAGGTGGAACTTTATTAATCCTACTTGGGTTCTTGGAGCATCCTAAATCTAGTAAGTCCATTTTTTTAACCAAGTTAGAAAAATGTCCATTCTTTCTCCAGTTTTCTCTTCCCTATTCTCTCTTCTCTCAAGAACCCATTTACACATGTTAGATTGCTTGATATTATTGTTGAGGCTTTGGGTTTTTTTTTTTTCTTTCCTTTTCAGATTGGATAATTTCCATTGATCTGTCTTCAAGTTCATTGACTCTACTGACAACTACAATCTTCTCTTAAGTTCATCTAGTGAATTTTTCTTCTCAGATAATATACTTTTCAGTTCTAGAATTTTTATGTGTTTTTTCCTTATTCTCATTGTTGCTTATATTTTCCTGATAAGATTTTCTCATCTATTCATCACTTATTTTGTATCTTAGTATACATTACTTTTAAGTCCTTCTCTTCTAACATTTGGCTCTTCTTGAGAGATTGTTTGTATTAGTAAAAACTGCCCCCTCCTTCTCTCCTCCCTCTCTCCCTCCCTCCATCCCTTCCTCTCTGTCTCTGTCCTATCCCTGTCTCTGTCTCTTTCTATCCCTGGAAACCTTGAGTGACATGTTGTGGAGATTCTGATTTCCTTGAAGAGTGCTGATTTTTTTTTCTTTTCTAGCAAGCAGTGAAATTACCATGTATCTGTGAAGGCTCAGCCTTGGTATTTTGTTGGGATGGGTAGGTAAAGCCCTTAGACCTGGGTTGTAGTTTTGCCCTTAAGACACAGTCTTTTTGTGTTTCCAAAGCAAACCCTGGATGTTAACCAAGCCCCCAACTTGGAGAGACTCCGGCTTTCACTTGGCTGCCATCTTGGGACAGCAGCTGACCCTCTCCCGGGCTCCTCCTGATTCACTGGGCTCTGCCCTGCATATGCACAATTCTGGGGCCAGCCAAGGAGATCAGGGGAGTTGTGCAGGAGGAGGGGCGGTCTGTAGCTGTAACTTCACCCCTGATTAGAGTTTTCCCCTTGGTTCCCAGGTCCTCTAACAGCCCAAAGACTGTAGTTTGGACTTGAGTTCCGGCCTTGCCCGTGTGCCCTCAGGGAAAAGCTGAGGCCTGTAGGATCTTACAGTAGTTTTTTCTCTTTTTGAGGCTTAAATCCTCTCCTCTTTTTGCCTACAGTTTATTTCTCTCTCATGCCTTCAAATAGTTATTTTTAAAAATATATTTTATCCAAAGTAGTGTTAGTGTGATACAAGCTACTTCCATTGCGTCTGAAACTGAAACTTTGTGGACATTGTTGGAGCTAAATCTCTCCTCACACCTTCCATAATTTCCATGGAATGAATTCCTAGGGGTCTGTCTGGTTACACCGTTGCTGACTGTGAGGTTCTGGAAGGTAGAGGGGATGTTGTCATTTCCTGCTACACTTTGTGGTGCCCAACACAGAGCCTGGAATTTACTTGGGTGTGTGTGCATTTGTGTGTGTGTGTGTGTGTGCACGCGTGCGTGTTGCTGGAAATAGAACCCAGGGCCTCACACATGCTACGCACATGCTGTACCTGAAACTGCACCCCCACACCTTGCTAGGGCTCTTTAAAGGTTGCGACTGACTGTGTATGCAGGGCATGATTTCTACCAGCACTGACTGAAAGAGTCAGCACCGAACGTGGGATACAGCACCAGCCCTTCATCGCTAGGTTTAATTTCCTGTCGTAGACATCCCTCCTGTTAGTTCCATCTGGCTGACAGCAGAGGTGACCCTATCGCCTTTATCAGCTGCATTCTTCCCCTGTGAAGCAGTGCGGCACAGTGTGGATGGAGCTTTCAGCTTGTTATATAATCTCCATTCTGCAGATGCAGAAACTGAGGCTCAGAAGGAAGAAGTCTTGGCCGCTTCCTCCAGCTAAGACACGGCCAAAGCAGAGCTAGAACCTGGGTCTTTTTGCTCCTCATGGATACTCTTCCAGTGCAGGGGATGCACCCCAGGGCCTTATGCATGCTAGGCAAGCTCCCACCACTGAGCTGCATCCTTGCTCTGAGTGGCTGCTCTGACTTCAAGCTGCCTGGGGCTTTGAGGTTCTGGGAAATCCCACCCGAAGTTGTCCCAGCACGAGGGACAGGGCAGCTTATTCTGGGCTGGTGCCTTCCTGCAACACCTAAAGTTGTCTCTTAATGGTTTAGGGGCCAGGTCTCATATTGCCTTGGTGCTGTGAGATTTGCCACAAATAAAGTTGATGGGTTCAACCATCAGGAGATGTTTAACTCAAGTACTAGATCCTCTCTCTCGCTCTCTCTCTCTCTTTTTCTTTTTTTCCCAGCTTGATGTGAATCTGGCCAGGACAGGAAATGAATCTCGCAGGCCCCCATATGGGAAAAGGCAGGCCCGTGGCGCTATGACTTAGCTAGCACATTCACGCACGGAGCTGATTGATTTGTGTCCAAGGCAAGGCTGCCCTCTCACCCCACTCTAGCTCTGCGATTGAGCCTGTTTGTGTTTGGGATGGCCGAGGGTTCAGAACCAGATGGAGTTCTGGGAGGAGGCTGTGGCTCCTGGCTGATCTGCAGAGCTCAGTATTTTAGGGACGTGATTCCCGGTGACTCAGTGATGTCACTGAGACTCATCTTCCTCAGCTGTCATTAGAGCTAGAGATGAGCAAGGAGGTCACTTATTAAAATGAACCAAGTGCCCAGGGGCTTCCAGGTACTGGGCTGGACGCTTGGGTCACTTTGATAAAAAGGGAAGCTCAGGAGCCCCGGGGTGTGGAGGCACAGAGTGAGTGGATAATCCCAGTGTAGAAAAGAGGGGCTTGGGGAAAGGTCTGTTCAAGATGTCATGGCAGTGCCTGGGGCCGACCTGGCCCAAAGGGTACAAATTGGCTCCCTTGCTCAGCTCCCCACCTTCCTAGAGAGTCCATCTTTCTCCCCCACTGGTTCCTGCCCATCGGCCCACAAAGATACTCAAGCATCTCTTACTGAGGAAACATGATAAAGGCCAGGCTGCAGCCCACTTGCCCAGCACACTTAAAGTACCGGCTTTAGTTCCCAGCCCCAGAAACCAAAACCAAAACCAATCGGATTGAAGCTGCACGCCCTTTCGCCACTGCTCTGTCTTCGCCTTCCTTTCTCAGCCAAGCTGCCAGCAGGAGCTGCCCACCTGCTGTGACTCAGTCTCCTTGCTGCCAGAGTCTTCTCCAACTTGTGAGGTGACCGTCTCATTTGTACCTGCAGGGTTCGAACTTCTAGTGATAACATAGAGAAGTCAACGCCGACACAAGAAGTTATTGCTTACGTTTCCCAAGAGGAGCACAGGGTCTTGGGCAGGAGGCAGAAGCAGAGCCTAGAGAAAGCTGGGGCGCAGCCTTTATTGGGGTTTCTGCAAGAAATGCAAGGCAGGGCAAGTGAAAAGCTTGGGACTGTCCGGCTCGCACCCTGCTGCCAGGCTTTAGGAATCTGGTGACCTGGCACTGGGGTGATTGAGGGCAGAGGAAATACTGGCTCTACGTGTGAGGGTTAGGGATGGGGGTGGTTGGCGTACATATGAGGCATGCTCCCAGGCACACTGCTTCCTATGTTTAGGAATTAGCCATCTGTGGAAGGAGCAGTCTCTTCCTGGGTTTCTAAGATTCCCAAACTGGGCATGGTGGTGAATGCCTGTAACTCTAGTACTCTGGGAGGCTGAGGCAGGAGGATGCAAAGTTTGAGCCCAGTCTGGGCAATTTAATGAAAGCCTGTCTCAAAAATAAAAAGCAAAACAAAAAAGGGCTGAGAATGTAGCTTAGTGTGAAGGTTCACCTTCCCAGTGGGTTCAATCCCCAGTACCACATACACACAAAGAGATTCCCCAAGAGATATAACTGCATAAAATATAGAGAATAAAACATGATCGATACCGTTTCCACTGTCTTCTCATGAGTGAACTCCATGGTGAACTCCAGCTTATGTCCGTGTGCTGACTGGGAAGAGTTGGAACTGGGACCATTTCTTAAATGAATGAATGAATGAGTGAATGAATGAATGGACAGGTCCCCTTGACAGTTCTGTGTGTGACATGGGGGATTCAAATGGTGGTCTCTGATCATCCCCATTTTATGGATGAGTAACTGAGGCTTAGAGAAATGTCGATACTATCTGTGTGAGGCCCTGCTGCAGCCACAGCAGGGTTGAGGGGACGGTGACGGGGAACAGGAAGGTGTCCACCTCTGCTGCCAGCTCTCTGGTTGGCTGAGATGAAGGGGTCATCTCCAAGGCCCCGCCCACACCCACTTGTAACACTTTTCTCTGTGCTCTGGCTGGCTGGCCCGGGGCAGGAGCATGAGGCAGGTTTCTTCTACCATCTGCTTCTGCTCAGCGGACACCGGGCCTTGCAGTGAGATCCTGGGCCTTTGATCCTCGTCTCCACCTGGAGCCCGTCCAGCCACTGGGATGGGTTTTGTTGTCAGACAAGCATCTTTCATCACCTCCCATCATGTGGCATGGGGCTGTAAATATCCACAGATGTCACCTGCCTGCTTTTTCCTGGGAAGTGCTCACCCGAGGCTGGCCCAGGTCATGAAAGTGTGGGGCACGACAGGTCTGTCTGGACATCTGGGGAACTCGGCACTCCACGTGACCACTTCTTCTCTGTCCCCTGGCCTTTCAGAGTGGTGACAGGGGCCACAGTGACACCACGGGAGATGATTGCTAAGCCCATGAGTTTCCTGAGCCTCTTCCGGGCCAGCATTAGCACACGCCAGGGGGCTCTGGGCACATCCCCCAAGCCCAGGCTCCAAGTGTAAGATAGAGCTGTCCTATCCTGGGTCTCATTCCAGGGAGCAGAAGACGTGGGTGGGTGCTTGGACCCTGCCTGTGCCTGGCAGGACCTTCTAGTTTTTTCTCTTTCTCTTCCTGGGCCCTCCAGGACTGCAGTGTCCCTGGCACCTCTGTGCCTCTGGCCCCGGGACACAGAGGTTGGAATGGGGACCCTCAGGTGGGGGTCTCTTTTTTTTTTTTTGGTGCTGGGAATCAAACTCAGGGCGTTGTGCTTTCAAGGCAAGCACTCTAACCACTGAGCTAAATCCCCAGCCCCAAGGTGGGGGACTCTTGGAGGAATGTTGTGGGCTGTGAGTGACCTGTTCCACTGGAGCCTGGACAGTTGGGGTGTTCTGAGTCTGGGGGTGCAGGCATTGGCGGTGGGGTTTAGCCACAGGAGCTGCGTGCTCTGTTTTCTGATGCTTTCCCAGGCCCCAAACTCCCTGGCAGGTGGCAGAAGGAAATTAGGGTCCCCGCCCCCAGCCACATCCCATGGAGGCCACAGCACAAAGCTGAGACCAGGATTTAGGCAGGGGCTGGACAGCCTAGCAAGCCCACCTGGGACCCCCTGCCCATGCAGGACTCGCAGCTCTCCCATCTGCTCACATGGAGCCCTGTACCTGGATCCTCAGTCCGGGGCAGAAAGACTCTTGCTGATGGCCTGGTCCTCCAGCCCCTGGGGAATGTGAACAATGAACCACACCGGCCCAGGTGCCTGGGGCTTCAGTCTGCTCCTGACTCGACTTCCAGGAGATGAACTCCAGTTAAAATCATTCTTCTTGAGGGCTGGGGATTTAGCTCAGTGATTAGAGTGCTTGCCTTGCAAGCACAAGGGCCTGAGTTCGATCCCCGGAACCACCAAAAAAAAAAAAAAATCATTCTTCTTGAGCCTTGAGTGGTAGTACATGCCTGTAACCCCAGTATTTGGGAAGCTGAGGCAGGAAGACCTCAAACTGGAGGCCAGTCTGGACTTTATAGTGAGTTCAAGGCCAACCTGGGCTATATAGTGAGACTCTGTCGCAAAAAATAAATTAAAAAAAAATCATTCTTTCTAATGCCCCATGGGTGACCAAGGCCAGCTTGGGGTGCCCTGGGAGTTCCAGGTGTCCCTTCTGCACTATTTGAACAGTCTCAGCCCTGGGACCTGGGCAGGGGAGGCCTGGGCAGCCACATTTCCTCCTGTGGCCCTGGGTAGGACTGCACTGGGATGTGCTCCTGGCCCAGCACATGGTGACGTGAGACACCAGACCGCCTCCCATGTCACCGGAAACCCATGAACAGAGTGTGGTGGTTTCATAAACAAGATGAGCCCGGTGCAGGCTGTGTCACCCTGTGGGCCTGCACGTGTCCCTCAGAGTGCGAGAGGAGCCAGGGCAGCTGCTGGGCTGGGGGCACCCTGCAGCACGGTGGGGACAGAGATTCCCCACCCTCCCCCTTCTTCTTGTGTGACTTGCTATCTGCCTTGCTGATGTGCCTCAGCTTTCCAGTTAGAGCTCCAGTGCTGTGGCGGATGTATCATGTGTCATTTGTCACTCCCAGCCTCTCCCTGCAGCAGTCAGACTGGAAAGGCTGCAGGCTTCAACACATCCTGACTGCCCCTCACATGTGCAAATCATTTCCTGCCTGAACCTCAGTTTCTTACCTGTAAAGTGAGCACACGCACACTTGTCTGGCAGAATTATTAATGATATTGCTTTTTTTTTTTTTTTTGGTGATACTAGGAATTGAACCCAGGGCTTTCACACTGAGCTACATCCCCGGTCCTTGTTTTTGTTTGTTTGTTTTGTGCTGGGATTGAACTCAGGGCCTTGTGCTGGCAAGGCAAGTACTCTAACCACTGAGCTAAATCCCCAGCCCCCCAGCCCTTTTTTTATTTTTACTTTTTTGAGACCGTGTCTTGCTAAGTTTCCCAGGCTGGGCTCAAACTGTCAATCTTCCTTCCTCAGTCTCCCAAGTCCATAATCCATGCACCATGATACCCAGTTTATATTGCACATTAAATCAAGTGACGTGGCACATAGCAGGCCCATAATAAACAGCTTTTGTTGCTATCATTATTCCCCTACTTCCCGGTGTAGGTACCATGGTATTAGACGTACATGTTGACTGGTTTTTGTGTCTTTCCCTTCAGAATATGGATGCTTAGGACCAAGATGGGCCCTGAGACCTTGGTGAGACCTTGGTTATGTCCTGCTGTGTGTGTGTGTGTGTGTGTGTGTGTGTGTGTGTGTGTGTGTATGTGTGTGTGTGTGTGAGAAAGAGAGAGAGAGAGAAAGGGAGAGAAAAGGAAATTGACTCAGTCTGTACATTTTTTGTGAGGTGGGGGTTCAAGTGCAGATTTCTTGGGTACTAGGGGCCTGGAGGGAGATCCGCCCACTGGTCAGTGGCCCTGGGCAGCCCTGACAGGCAAAGGGCATCGGGAGTCCCTGGGTGGAGGCCAGAGTCATTGACCTGCCCTTCAGGGAGAGGAGATTGGTGGCAGGGGTTTGGGGTCCCCCCCAAGACAGTGGTGAGCCCTGAGGTGCTGTGACTAGAAGTTGGGGGGCTGTAGATGGTATGGACAGAGTTAAGGTTTGAGGCAGGAAGTTGTGGCTTTCATGTCACCCGCTTGGTCAGTTTCTCCTCTGAAGATCACCGGAGGCAGCACCGTGGGGGGCATCTCTGGTGTCTGGGATGCCCCTGGCCCAGTCCCGTGTGCTCTGCTCCCTCCAGCAGGGCCTGGGGCTGCAGAGAGGCCACTGCAGCCACGATGAGCTCTGGTTATCGTCAGCTCCCAGCAGAAAGAGGCACCTTCCCGTGATGCCATGTCTAGACACGCGGTCAGGTATAAATTAGGGAGACAAAGCAGCGCACTCGGTGGTTAGACCATAAAACTTTAACGAGAGGTTTCTGTGTCTTCAACATATGCAGGGAAAGATGGCAGGGGCGGGAGAGGGGATGTCTCGCTTCCTCTTTGCTTCTCCGTGGAACGCAGGCACAGCAGGAGTGGCAGTTCCTGGACTGCTTTCCCTAAACCTGGTATTCGAGCTCTGATCTGCTGTGCCGGGGACTCTGGGGCAAGTCACAGCCTTGCAGGGCCTCAGTTTCCTCATCTGTAAAATGGGACCCGGAGCAAGGCATAGTGGTGCATACCTATGATCCTAGCACTCCGGGTGGCTGAGGCAGGAAGATCCCAAGTTCAAGCCCAGCCTGAGCAACTTAGTGACTTAGAGGCCCCCATCACAAAGGAAAAAATAAATAGGCCTGGAGATTGTAGCTCAGTGCAAAGGCCCTGGGTTCAATCCCCGCACTGCTCCAGGAACCCCGTTATTAGGGTTGTTGTATGGAGCTCCATTTCCTAGATCTGACTGATTCAGTCATTGGCTGTTGGTGATTCTCGCCAGTTCCCCTCCCCTCTTTGGGGATCAGGGATGGGCCTGAAGTTTCTTTTCTTTCATCACATGGCCGGTTCCTCTGGCCACCGGCTCTGTCCTGAAGCTATCCAGGGGCCCAGCAAGACTCACTCATTGGCATCAAGTCCGGGTAGAAGGGAGCTTGTGAACAACCAAAGATGCTCCTGCCACACAGGAAATTCCAGAGGTTTTAGGAGCTCCCTGTCAGGGACTGGGGAGAACCCCAAATATATACATTTGATTCTCTCACAGACAGAAGGCCTTCTGAAAGGGCCCTGGGTGCCTCTGTGCGTGCCGAATGCACCCTCCAGGGCCTTCAGCTCGAGGCAGGGGACACCCCAGTGTTTGGTAGTGACATTCCGCAGTGCCAGGCCCCAGGTGTGACCTTGGGGTTTGCTCCCAGGCCCACCAACTCAGGCCTCCACCCACCCATGCAGGTGCCGGGCGACAGCAGGGACTGAGGAGGGTGGCCGGCATTGAGTCACCAGCACGCCTTTCCCATGTGGGTGAACTCTTGGATCATGGGACAGTGCGTCAGCGCGCTGTGCTCCAGAGCTGTGGGATTGCAGGATGTGCAGACAGCGTCGCGTCCCTCACACCACCCTGGCTGGCACAGGCAGCTGCGATGATGCCAGCCCTCTTCTTGCCAAGTGTTCTGCCATCAGGTCCCCTTTTGAAGGTGCTCCGTGCTCTCAGGAGCCCATAAACTCTGGAATCCATGTCTCAGACCTTTACTTCTTCCAGCTGAAGTGTTGGGGCCCCCCAGGGACCCCCAACTCTGCGCAAGGAGTTTGGCTCTGGGTCCCCAGTTCCTATAAGAACCTCCTACGTGTTCTTTATGGCCAGCCATTGCTTGCAATTCCCAGCGTAGGCTCGGAATGTTCCAGAATCCCCCTGCCTCGTTCTTTGAACAGCAATTTATGATGTAGGCATCTTGTTCAGTGGTTCTCTTACTGGCTTGGAGATTTCTTGTTTCTCCATTCACCTATGTGTTTCTCTCCCTGGCTTGCCTCTGAGGGCTGGATCGTTCTCTGATGCCTTTTAGTCTGCAAGGATGTCGCCATGGAGAAAAAAGTGGGGCTTGGAGCTGACAGGCAGGTGTGCCCTGTCACCTGCTAGCTATGAAATTTTGGATAAGCTACCTGGTTTCCAGAGCTTCACCTTCTCCATAGGGGAAATGGGGAAATGGGGAAATGATGTTTACCCTGAAAAGGGGTTGGGAAGTCTAGATGCTTCTGGAAAGTGCCCAGCTCTGTGCCCAGCACCTGGTGAGCACCCAGGAAATAGACCCAGTGCGGAATTATTTCCTTTTTACCTTCTCAGTAACCCCATGGAGCAGGTGGCTAGCACGGTGTTCCCGTTGTACAGGTGTGAAAGCTGAGATCAAGTGACTGAGTGATTAGATGAAGGCCACATGGGTTGTGATTGATATAGACTGGAAACCAGGTACTGTGGTTTATATCTAGATGTCTCTCAAGAGCCTCAAATGCTCATTGGCGGGGCTTTTGGGAGGGTGATTGGATTATGGGAGTTTATAGTTGATTTGTTTTGGGGAGGTGGGACCTGGTCAGAAGAGGCAGGTCATTGTGGGCATGACCTCGAGCTTGTATCTCCCTTCGTGGCTCTTGCCTTGGCCCTCTGCTTCCTCTCCACCGTGCCATGAGCAGCTGTCCTCTGCCATGCCGTCCTGCCTTGGAACCAGCTGAGCATAGACGGAAACATGAACCAAGATGAAGCTCTTCTCCTATAAGTTGTGGATGTTGGGTATTGTGTCTCAACAGAGAGCAGAGTTACTAAGACACCAGGGCTCCCCATTCTTCTGCAGCCCACTTGAGGAGGAGGAAGTGAGAGCATAAATGGTTGAAATAGAGGACTGCAGTTTTTCTGGGCTGGGACTTAGGGCTGTTGGGGGAAGCCCTGGCCACGGTGGTATAGGGGAGACAAGATAGGTAGGATCATAGCTGAGACCCCTATAACAAAAAACAGAGTAGAGTGTTCATGACGGGGCTGTAATTCATATGTCTCACTGCCGGGTGGCTTGGAACCACCAGTGGTACATGCATGACTGTCCCACTGGGTGACCTAGGACGATCCCATCGAGTGGTATGAGCTGCCCAATGGGATAGTCATGTATGTCCTGCCAGCGGTTCAATCTGGTGGGAACGCGTTGACAAGAGAAAACCATACAGATGTATTTGGTGTGTGTTTCACCTGACACAGGAACCTTCAGAAACCAAGACCTAAAGAAACAGGGAAGCCTGTGTGTTGTGCTCAGTGTGGTGAGGTGTGGACACTTATGAGGAAGGATGATGGGACAAGGAGGAAGAGCTAACAGTAATAAATTGGGAGAATGTTAGGTTTTAGATCTAAAATGCCCCGCCAAAGTATCCTATGTTTGGAAAGTGAGTGGATCATGGGATGCTGTACTCGTCAGTGGATTAGTCCATTCAGGAATTCATGGCTGAATGTGCTGTTAAGGAGGTGGGGCCTGGTTGGAGGTGAGTCACTGGAGTGTGACCTGGAAGGGCATATTCTTGTATCTGGCTCTTCTTGTCTGTGTTTCTGGTTGCCATGAGGTGAGCAGCTTTCCTCCACCATGCTATTTCTGCCTAGAAACTGGCCAACCATAGACTAAACCCACTGGAACTGTAAGCCAAGGTAAACCTCTCCTCTTTTACGTTGTGGGTGTTGAAAAAAAAAAGTTATGGGTGTTGGGTATTGTGTCCCAGCAATGGGGACATGACTGGTACAGGAAATTAGCCTGCCTGTTTGCTCAGGCTCCTCTGTGTCCCTGTGTTTTCCAAGAGAAAGCCATTTCCTCCCACTGGGCATAAGGAGGACCCCTCTCACACAGGGCTTAGGACCTGCATTGGAGGAAGGTCAGAGGATCCTTTTATGGCCGGCTTCGGGGAGAAGGGCATGAGAAGGTCAGAGTGACCTTCCCTCTTCTGCTAGTTTCTCAAATGCCAGTGTGCCATATTTTTGGGGTGCCCTAGACCCCATAAATGGAGAGAAGTGGAGGAGCTGGTTGGTTGATTCCAACGAAGAACAGGTCTTCAGAGGCCTCATCCAGAGACCATGAGCAAGGGTAGATTTCAGGGCCATTGGGTCACAGGCTGGACTTCTGGATTAGAGGTTTGTGTGTGTGCATGTCTGAGTGTGTGTAATGTGCATGAATATATATTGTGTTTATGATGTACACATGTGCTATCATGTATAGGATGTGTGTGGTGATTATGCATGGTTATGTTATATATTTACATAGGAACACTTTAGTTCAAGCAGTTTGTACTGTCTGTGCACAATCTGTGTGTAAGCACATGGGGCCAGCTACATGGCCACAAAAGGACACAACTGATACTATACAGTGTGCTGGGTTGCTAAGCAATGGTGTACAGTAGGTGTATTCGAAGCATTTTTGACATAATGATACTCAATTTATCATTGGTTTATCAGGATTAGACTGTTATAAATCAAAGAATACCTAGATTGTTAGTGTGAACTGTAAAGCATGTGTGTCTACAGTATGTGTGTTCTATATGTACATCATGCTTGTGAATGTATGTTTGCGCATGTGCATTAGTGTACAAGGTGTGAGGCTTATTTGTGTGTAGTGTGTGCAGATGTAGCACGTGTAGTATGTGTGTAACAAGCCCTCAGGGACCTTCTTTTGGGCTGGTCAGATCCCCTGAGAAAATATGTTCAGCCTTGGACCTGGAGTTGTAAATCTGGCCATCTGCTGTCTGCAAGCTAAGTGGGAAAGTGTGTTGACATTCAGGGTATAAGTTCACAAGGGATTCCTCAGTGTTCAGTGTGACTCTGAGACCTTTCATCATGGTTGGTATTTTTGAATTGTGGAGTCTTTGGGTTTTTCACACAAGTGTCCAAACTTTCGGCTCACCTGGACCGCACTGAGCGGAGAGGAATTGTGGGCCAAATGCAAAATCTATAATATATAGTATGATATATAATATAGTTAATATATGTGAGTAACAAAACTCCCTTTATTTTCTATATTTGTTACAGCATTAAAATGAAACAGTACAAGATCAAGTCTAATTAGTAATTAAATATGAAATCTTACATGTACACTTAGTAACGGTAAATGAGCACCTGTTTTCACGGCACACATATGCATAGGTAAGTTGAAATGCTACTGTTGTAATTGCCACGTTTGACTCACCCAGTGTACGAGGGCTTGCAACATCTGATATGCGCGGGTTTTGATTAGGCCGACTGCTCCATGCCATTATTGTCGCCTACACGGTCTGTGCTCTACGATCAAGTCATGGAAAATATCACTAGAAATCACATAATAATGTTAAAAGTTTATGGTCTTGTGGGGCACGTCACCAGCTGTCCAGGGCTGCTTGGCTTGGACGCTGCTGCTCCAGAGAGTCGGTGTCTAGTGGAGGACCTGCAGGCCTCCTCCTTCGCAGAGACCCACGCGCCGCCATCTGCCTTCACTCCGAGTCCAAGTACTCGTCACACTGTCCTTTGGGTGCGGGGTGTGCTGCGGTGTCCTCGAGGTTATCTCAACTCTTCCTGCTCAGCCGTCTCGGGGAGCAGAGTCCATCGCCATTTGTTAATCTGTTCTGCAGTTTCCTTTGTCCTTGTCATTTTCTATCTTGAGGGAAAACACACCCTTTTTTGTCACTCTAGTGCGGTTTCAGGGGGATGTGGTGGTAAATGTGTAGCTGCCATCTGTGCCAGGAAGAGCTGAGCCGAGGAAATGCAATGTCCCCTCGCGGGAGCGGGTCACGGCTCAGGGCGCCTGGGCGCGGCAACGTGCCTTTTACCATCCTAACGGTAAAATTAAACTGCGAGTTTTAAAAACTTAGGTAAGAAATATTTCAATTTAACTAAAAAGTACATAAAACACCTCATAAAATACTTATATACAGACCACTGAGATTAAATAGCTGCTAGCATTATGTCATATTTGCTTTAGTGTTTTTTTTAAACTTTTTTATTTTGAAATAATCCAGAGCAGTGTATTTTAAAGAAATTAAATGTTACAGGTATGGTTAAAGGGGAAGTACAGCTAAAGCTCCATCCTATATACTTTAACTCTTCCCAAACACGACACTAATCTCAGGTTTGTGTGTGTCACTTGCAGGAAAAAAAAATTTGTACTTTTATTATGTACATTTTTATGTCTATAAGTGAATATACTATTGTGTGTTTTAAATTTTTCATTGTGATAGTCTGCTAATTCATCCTTCTGAAGCTTGTTCTTCCACTGAAGACATTTGCTCACAATGAAATGTCTGTTCATCTTGAGTTTACCATAAGTTCATTGATTTTTAACTGCTATATAGTATTTGACTATACAACTATGCAACAGTTTATCCATCTACTGAAAGACATATTGCTTCTACTTTATCACAATTGTAAGTAGAGCTGCAGAGAATACCCCTGGGTCCTTGTACATATGAGCAAAGGCTTTCCCTGACTGGAAATATTTACCTTTAACTCTTCTAGATATTGTTAACCATTCTCTAAACTCAGCATTCCAATTTCCATCCCAACAACAGTGCAAAGTTTCCCATACTCTATAGCCTAGCCGATATTTGGTGTTACCAGACTTACTAATTTTGAAATTGTGTATCATTTTAAAGTTCATGTTCCTTAAATACATTAGAGTTTCAGGTTCTTTCAGTTTCTCTTTGTCACCAAATTATTGTATTTAGTCATGACTCTTAAATAATAGTTTAGCTGAGTATAAAATGCTAGGTTCCTAGTTGTTTTCTCTCTGTGCTTTGGAGGCATTATACCATTATCTTCTGGCCTCTGCTGTTGCTGTTAGATTGTCTACTGAATATGTCTTTGGAGGTGATTCATTGTTTTTCTTTGGTTGGTTGTAAGATTTTGTCTTTGTCTTTGGTGTTCAGCAGATTCACTGTGATTCATCTAGGTCTAGACTGATTTAGGTGTCTGGGGATCATTGTAATTCTTGAATCCTTATATGAGAATTCTTTTTTTTTTTTTTTTTTTTTTTTTTTTTTTTTGGTGCTGGGGATCGAACTCAGGGCCTTATGCTTGCAAGGCAAGCACTCTAACCGCTGAGCTATATCCCCAACCCCTGAGAATTCTTATATTCAAATTAATTCTAAAAAACCCTAAGACATTATCTCTTCATATTTTCCTTCTTTACCCCATTCTCTTCGCTTCTGGAATCCTTTTTTCGGTGGGGGTGGTGGTGCTGGGATCGAACTTAGGGCCTTGTGTTTGCTAGGCAAGCACTCTAACTACTGAGCTGAATCTGCAGCCCCCTGGAATCCTTTTATACAGCTTGTGACCTCAGT
Source organism: Hystrix cristata (assembly GCA_004026905.1). NCBI lineage: Eukaryota > Metazoa > Chordata > Mammalia > Rodentia > Hystricidae > Hystrix > Hystrix cristata. The sequence continues at coordinate 11,359 of PVJO010000949.1, read as the reverse complement.
CTATTCTCTAAATATCTTTCTTTACATTTCACTTTTGCATTTGGGGCAGTGTTATCAGATTGGCTTTTTTTTTTTAATCTTCTCCTTAGCACTGTTCAATACACCTTTTCATCTGTCGTAATTATATTACATAATATATTCAAAGTTATAGTTACATAAATAAATAAGATATACTTAGCTCTTTTTTATTTCTGTCCTATTCTCAACTCTTTTGAGCTCTTTAACATTTGAAAACGTTCTTTTATATAAATTTTATATTTTCTTTCATATTAGAGTTTTATTTTATTTATTTACTTTTGTTTTGGTTTTGTTTTGAGACAGGGTCTCGTTATGTAGTTCAGGCCACCTTTGAACTCACTGTGTAGCCCAGGCTGACCCTGAACTCCCAGTGATCCTCCTGCCTCAGCCTCCTGAGTGCTGGGATTGCAGGCATGTGCCACCATACCTGGCAGAATTTTATTTTCTCGTGTTGTCAGGTTTTTAATCTTTCTGATTATTTTATTCACTCTCTCACTTATGGCAGCTCATTCTTTTGTTTTATAATGTTTTGTAGTGAGCTCATCTTTCTCTCAGCTTGTTTCCGCATGGGAATCCCTTGTAGCCTGTGTTGTGAAACCATATTTCTGCAAAGTTTTATAAGGCGCTCCAGAGTACTCCTGGGCAGGAATTGATTTTATGTTAATTTCTTGGTTCATGGGTTTCTGAATACATGCTAATGTGCTTCTAATGTTAATTCAAACCCAGATGCATATAAGGTGCATGACTGGGGTTTAGATGTGTCAGGGAAGATTTTCTCTTTAAACCCAGGCGAAAGAGAGAAGCTGCCTTGTTCCTTTCTTGCACTGACAGGCTGGCAGTTTTCTAGCAAATTTTGTGTGGAAGTGCTGCCCTTTCCATCTCCTGGATCACCAGAACCCATGGGTGTAAAAACCCCACGCTGACGCAGCTGGATTACCGTAATGGTACCACACACACACACACACACACACACACACTCTCTCTCTCTCTCTCTCTCTCTCCCTCTCTCTCTGTCTCTCTGTCAGCTATAGGACTGCTCGTATACTAGCATTTTTATCTTCAGTTTGCCCTTTATTCTTACAAGAACCCCCTTTGTTTCTTGAGAACTCTACTATGCATTTAAAACAATGTTTGGTATATTTTATCCAGCATTTCAGAGGGTTTGCAGCAGGAGGTTTTTCTGATTATATTATACACCATCCTGTTAGAACCAGAAGTATTGTCTTAACCTCCCTAAGCCTCCATTTGTCTTTACTGTCCTCCCTCCCTCCCTCCCTTCCTTCTTCCTTCCCCCCTTCTCTCCTTTCTTTCATTCCTTCCCTCCTTCCCTTCCCTTCTTTTCCCTTCCTTCCTTCCTTCCTTCCTTCCTTTCTTTCTTTTCTTTTCTTTTCTTTTCTTTTCTTTCCTCCTTTTTCTTGTTTTTCCTTGTTGGGGAATGAACCCAGGGGCTTGTGCATGCACTCCATTTAGCTGTATCCCTACCCCACAATTTCTTATTTTATAAAGTGGTATAAGTATTGCCTTCCACAGAAGTTACCAGGATGGGGTAAGGATTTAAATAACTTATCTAGCCACATGGTGAGTGCTCAATAAATACTAACAATAATGATTAGTATTACAATGTATACTTTTTTCTTTTTTCTTGACATTGTTGTGTGGCTTGGCTTGAAGCCTTTGAAAAATAAACTAGCTAAATTTCTCCTAATGTAAGTTGTGACCTTTGTGTCAAATTTATCCTGAGAAGATGGTAAGGGAAAGGCAAGGAAATAAAAAGTTAATATTCAGGTGTTATGCTAGTCACATTTCTATGTATGATCTCATATCGTCTCTAAAATAACCCCTTAGTGTCAGATAGTGTAGCCGTCGGTGTGGATTAGGTCGCACTTTGGTAACCAAAGTGTTCCAAGGTTTCAGGGCATTAACCCAGTGGAAGTCCCTGCTTTCCTCATGCCTCTTGTCCAGCATATGTCCATGGAAGGCTTAATATTACATTGCTCCTCAGGGCTCCCACCTTATAGGAGTTCCACCATCTTGCTGCTGTACCATCTGAAACAGCTGGGAGATTGGATAGCTGCACACAGTCATTTCATGGTCTCAACCTCTCATATTTATTCATGCAAACCAGCCATGTGACCTTGGCCAACTCTAAGGTGTCAAGAAAATATAGGGAAGAAAATGAGGTATTTGGTGACCCCAACTATCTCAGCCACAGGTAGATTAGAAAGAAAGTGACTTCTAAGTGTCCACATGGTGCGTGTCTCACATTCTCATTCAACTCTCAGCAGTGCTGCAGATGAAGAGACCATGGTTGAGAGATGTTAAGGAGCTGAGATGAGACAACAGCACCTATTAGGATGGAGCCAAAATGTGTATCTTACTTTCTCCCTCCACATCATGTATTTCCACCAGGGGAAGAGAAAAAGCCAGAAAGAGAGGAACAGCAGATGTGGAAGAGACTGAGAGAAGGCCAGAGGGCAGCTGTAGGCACGTCGATGCTGTCTCTCCCATTTGACTCCCAGGAGCAGCAAGGTGCTATGTTAGTCAGCTTTCCATTACTGTAATAAAATACCTGAGCCAATCAACCTATAAAGAGGAAAGGCTGATGATACTGGCTTACAGTTTTGGAGGTTCCAGTCCATGGCCATTTGGCTCCATTTCCCTCGGGCCTCAGGTAAGGCAGTGCATCTTTCAAGCAGCATGTGGTAAAGGAGCCCTGTTGGGTCCGCTTATTTCCTTCAATGGTACATCCCCAGTGAGTCAGCATTCCCGTCACTGGGACAACATACTCAACACTAGAAACCTAAAGGGGGAGAGGTTTGTTTTGGCTTGCAGTTTCACTCCATGATTGGCGGGCTCCAAGGCAGAAATATGGTGGAAGGATGCAGCAGAGCAACGCTGCTTAGTTCATGGTGGCCGAGAAGCAGCACAAAAAACGTAGACCCCAAGACCATCCTTCTGTGACCCACGCAGACAGGCCTAGAAGTGTGCTCCGCCAGTCCCCAGGGTGGATTCCAAAGTAATCACATTGACACTCCATCCAAACTGCCATACCCAGTGGCTCAGCTTCCTTTCACTAAGCCCCAGCTCGTAAAGTTTCCACCAACGCTCAGTGGCCACAGGCTGGTTACCAAGCGTTAGCATATGGGCCACTGGGGGACATTATGGATCCAGACAATAGCAGGGCCTGAGCAGCCATGGAGTCAGTCAGCTGCACAGAATTGTCTGCCTGGGCCAGACACCAGTGCAGGTGGGACACAATCCGTAGTCTGGCATGACTGCTATGTGATAGGCATGAGTGCGGGTCCCTCGTGTCATGGACTGTGGTGCTACAGGGGCCACCAGACCTCCCCTGGGACGTTGGCTTGGGAGCTAGAGTGCCAGAAATGATGTGGTCCTCATAGTCACTCCATTCTCCATGCATCTTGGCAAGCAGGGCATGGTAGAGGAGAACTCGCCCTGCTACTTTTTGCATTGCTGCCTTGGTTGGTTTGTTTGTTTGTTTTTGATTTTTGTGGGGTTTTTTTAGGGGGAGGGGTGCTGGGGATTGAACTCAGGGCCTTGTGCTTGCTAAGCAAGTGCTCTACCACTGAGCTAAATCCCCAGCCCTGGCAGCCTTGGGTAGGATGCTGAGGACTTTGTCTGATTTGTCTGTGACCCCAGAATCCTGGCCCTGAAGAGGTGCTTGGAAAAGCTGTTTGTTCTGTTGACCTGGAGCTGCCTGGTCTGTGGGTACCGACCATGGGCAGAGGCGGCTGGGGTGGAGCTATGTGATTCTGGGATGACTCAGCCTCCAATACTGATGGATACGCCAATACTCCAGTACTCAGTGGATTGAAGATTCTCTGGCTTCTGGGATTCGTCTTCATCCTCTGGCCTCGCCAACCCCACAGAGAAACCAAGTTGACTTCTCGGTTCCTGTCCCCTCCAGAGCCAGAGCTGTCTGCGCTTTGCTCTCAGGGTTTGTAGGCCAGCCTCAGTGAGACGCAGAGGACAGTGTGGACTGCGGCTCTGAGCCCAAACTCGTGATCCCCCCACCACCACCACAGGCGACTCTGCGTGACCCCCACCAGCCAGCCCTGCCTCTGCCACTGGCGGCTACAGGGAGTGGACTGGGCTGCATTTATAGAATTCCTGTCTGCAAAGGCCATGCAGTTGTTTTACATTAGCATACAAATCGACATTAGTGTCGTACATCTGTTGTTAATCCATGTCCCGGTGGAAGGGAGATGCCAACACGTCGTTTATTAGGCACGTCGATCCCATAATGTCCTTTCTCGCTGCCTTTGTCTTCGATCGGAGGCCATAATGGGTTCCAGGATGTCTTTTATTTTGCTACAGACCACGTTTCCTCCTGCCTAACAGATCAGGACATAATGGATTCCAGGATGTAATTCATGCTATTTTGGAATCAAACTCTGTACTATTAATTCTGAAGCCTTTGGGCAAATCTCCAGTAAGGCAACAGCCCTACATGCGCCCCATGGTCATCAGACAGGCACCAGGAACCAGCACAATCCTGGGTTACAGGGGAGGAAGGAGCCCAGACTGACAGCTCCCAACTCAGGGAATTCCAGGCAGGCATAGGCAGAGAGACTACAGGGGTAGCGGTGGGGGTGGGGCAGACAAAGGAGGCTGAGGTGAGGGATACCAGACAGTGGGGGGGAGGGGAACAGGGGGTCTCAAAACCCAGGAAGGAGCCCAGCATGGTGGCACATGCTTGTAATCTGGGAGGATCACAAATTCAAGTCCCTTGAAACTTAGTGGAAAAAAAGGAAAAAAAAAGAAACTTAGTGAGACCCTGTCTCAAAATAAGAAAGTGCCTGGGATGCAACTCAGCATAAAAGCCCTAGTTCAATCCCCGGTACCTGAAAAAAAACCAAACCAAGGGATGGGCCTGGTCACAGACTGCGGACACCACTTGGGAATTCCCTGGAGATGAGAACTTGACTCTGGGTGCGGAGGACAGGCTTCCTGGGAGGAGGGGACCCATTAGGCCTGGAATGAGGCCCAGCCTCCAAGCCCACTCACGAGGTGCCTCCGGGTCGGCCGCTTCTTGCTGAGGCCAGGCTTCTCTGCCCAAAGCCTCCCAGCCTGGGAAGGATATTTGAAGGGTTGTATGCTTGTGAAAGTTCTGGGAAGATCTGCGGAGTTTTGTTCCTGAGGGTAGAGTGGTGTCCCATGCATGCCCAGCCTGTCCCCAGCAAGAGTGCGTCCCCAACACCTGTGTACCGACTGTCCTAAGGAACAGCTGTCCTAATGTCGCACTCCAAGGCCAACCTGGCCCACAGAGTGCTTTTACATGCATTAGAGGGGCAGGGGGTGAGGAGTGCGCATCTCCTGAGGGTGACACAGACGTGGCCCTTGCAGATTGGGCCCTTGAGACCAGGCTGGGCAGCCCTCAGGGCAGTGCCAGCAGTGAGGCTGTTGAGGTTGCTGACCTGGGTGGAGGCTGACCTTTGTGTCCCTCTGCCTGTGGCCTCTTTCTGCTCTCCCTGGCATTGCAGCCCCTTCTTTCTCTGAGGACTCTCGTAGCCTGTCCTGTGGTTTGCTCCAGCGCCCCACGCTGGGCCTGGGGCTGCCCTGGCCATGCCTGCCTTCTTGGCCTACTGCTAGGCCCCTGGGACTTGGGACTGAGGTGGCCCTTCAGGGTAGGGTCTCCTCCACCTTCCTTCAGCCTTTCCTCTTATGATGCGATGTCCAGTTCTCTCTCTAGCTGTTCTGGATCCCTTCCAGGGTGCAACTTTGGGCTGTCCTTCCAGGGAGAGGGACTCAGGATCAGCCACACTGCTTCGGGCTGTGGTGTTGGTGCTGGGGGCTGCGGAGTCCAGGCCTCTCCTCCCTCCTCAGGGAGGTTGTATTGTGCTCGCCAGCAACCCTGAGACTCTGGGCCCATCACTCTGTGTCCCCAGGGCCCCCTCCCAGTTGGCCACCGGGAGCCCGTCTCTTGTCGCTAGTCTAGAGGGAGTCTGGGCAGAAAAGGCCACCTGCTGGGATGGGACAGCCCCTTCCTAGCACTGGCCTTCCAGACCATGCAGCAAACCTACCAGGCTACTGTTGGGGCTACTGGGTATCTTTTGAGTTGCACACTATTTTTTTTTTTAATCGTAGTAAACTTTACATAAGATGAAATTGCCCATTTTAGTCAGTGTTAAGTGTGCAATCCAGTGGTACTAATATTCACATTGTGGCTGCCCATCACCACCTCCATGTCCAGAATGTTTCATCATCCTGAGTAAACTGCAAACTTAAAAGAGAAAAGGGGGAAGAAAAAAGATTACTACAAGGTCTCTCTCTAGCATACCCTTCTGGTTTATCTTCATCTTTTATTGTCTTTTCAGCTATTTTATAACTTTGTTAGGTTGTGCAAAAGTAGGAATACTGCACACATCCTTATCCTCATGATTGTGAGTTAATAGTGTCCAGCAGATGCAATCATTTAGGGCCCCAGAGAGGGGGCTGATTTACACCTATTTCCAAATTCAGCACCCCTTGATTGTCAGCCTCCCTTGGCCACCCCTAGGAGCTTGCGGCACGTATCTCCCTGGCTCATTTCCTCTTTAATGAAGGTGTTAAGTAAAGACTTTGACATATGTGGCGTGATCAAAAACTACGGTGAATGTTTAAATTAAAAGAAAATTTATTCTGACAAAAGACACATTGTCATGAATCCCCTTCAGAATGCTTCTCCTTACTTCTGGCACACTTATCCCATTACTCTTGACACTTTCTGAAGCAGATCTGGGAGTCCTCTTTTGTGAGATTTCTTTAGTCGCACTATCGTTGCGCTTGCTTTGATGTCCTGAATTGGTTCGAAATGTTTACCTTTCATGGTCATTTTGACCTTAGGGAAGAGCTAGAAGTCTTGTGGTGCCAGATCCGGTGAATAAGGTGGATGAAGACACTGTTGTGTTTTTATGAGCTGCCTTTCTGTTGGATGGCGCTAGGCAGCAGCACTCACTGTATATTTGACAGGACTTCGCAGAGACACATACTGCATGAGCTGGAAGGGTGTCTTTTTGTCCCCAGATCCTTCCTTTTCTCTCTGCTTCCTGGCTGCCGTGGGTTGAGCACCTTTTCCTCCGCCAGGCTCCTCCACTGTGATGTTTCTGCCTTGGAGCCAGCTGACCACGGACTGAAACTGTGAGCCAAAATAAACCCTCCTCCTTTTAGTTGTAGATTTCTGGTCTTGTGTTTCAGTGGCAGGGAAGGTGGCTAAGACAGACGTGAATACACGGAAACTTGGGGAGGTCAGATGACCGGGCCGGCAGCGCAGCCACGAGCAGGTAGCAGTAGCTAAGACGGCCAGCCTGCCCTCCCACTGACTTGGGGGTTGAGAGGCTAAGGGACACAGTGGTCCCAGTGGAACAAGCAGGACATTTCGAGGGGCCTGGAACTACTCAATGGGCTTCCATTTGGTTCAGAAAAAAGGGAGTCATTAAAGAAAAACACAAAACAGTAAAAAGCATTTGTAGGAGAAATGTAAATATTGCCTGCTGGGTGGTGGTTCCTTTGGATAGAAAAATGTACTTGTCACTGGAGTCTGTCCCTGAGCGGACAGGTCACTTTGGGCCCATCTTGAAAACAAGCCCCATCCAGGGCCTGTGGGTGGTGGAGTCACTTCCTGTCTAAGGACATTCTGAAGACATTGCACTTTTATGGGAGGTCTCATGGCAAAGCAGAGCGACATGGGTTTTGAGTCTCTAGGTGCATGATGTTCACCCTGATTTTGCCACCTGTAAAATGGGGACCATGATGCTTTCCCCTGAAAACTGTGGTTAGCTTTCCCCAGGTGGGGCTCAAACTTGCAATCCTCCTGCCTCAGCCTACCAGAGTGTTGGGATTACAGGCGTGTGCTGTTGCCCCTGGCTTACATCTGGTTTTGTGTGTCACTTCCCACCTTTGTGTTCAGTGATGTTCTTAGTGATTTAAAATTTAGCCACGGTGGGAGAATTTATATCAGGGAAACTGGCCAGTGCTGAGACCTTGTTGTTGACCATTTACCAGCACCAGTGGTGACTGGTGGTCATGCAAGATGTGTGCCTGGCATTTGGGACATTTGTCCCTGCCGGTGTGTATCTGGGGTGACAGGCTGAGAGAGCATTGGGTGGAGGACTGGGCCTTCTGGGAAAATTCTGCTTGGATTAGCTGACCTGTGTGGGTCCTTGTCCGGAGGCCGACTTTGGTGGCTGAGGACAGCTCTGGCTGGCCTGGATGTTGAGTTTAAGAGGTTGAGAGTCCAACTCTCTTAGATGTGACATTCCTGGTTTTGCTTCTTGCTCAGACAGAAAGATCTTTGGGAAAATTTTAAAATTTTTTTTTCCCTCTTGGGGATTGAATTCAGGGTCTTGGCACTGAGCTACATCCCCAGACCTTTTCTTCTTTCCTATTTTGAGACAGGGTCTCACTTAATCACTAAGTTGTCCAAACTGGGCTCCAACTTGCCATCCCAGAGTGCATGGATTACAGGCAGGCATCACCTGCCTCACTTAGGGGCCATTATTCCATAAAATAAGGGTTACTTGAACACAGCACTGGAATGCTGCTACAGCAGATATGATAACCGAGATGCCACTGAGTGACTAACAGCTGGGTAGCATACACAGCATGGATACGCTGGACAAAGGAACAGTTCATATCTTGTGCAGGACAAGATGGGATGGCAAGAGACTTTATCAGACTACTCAGAAAAGTGTGCGATACAAAATTTATGAATTGCTCATTTCTGGAATTTTCCACTTAAGATTTCCAAACTGTAGCTGACTGTGTGTAACTAGAACTATGGAAAGCACTACTTTGAATAAGGGGGGACTATTACAGGAGGATCTAACTGTAGGTCTGACAACTTCTAGAATCTCAAAGTAGTGATGAGTGTAAAGGGAAATCAAGATAGCAGCAATAATCGGCATGTGAATTCTGTTGGGGCCAAAGGCATAAATACTTCTATTTCTATTGCATTGTTGACGATGTTGTTACTATGTTCACAATAGAAAAAAATGCTGAATTTCAGTTAGAGGCTGGGGAAAATAAAGACTTAATTCTATTTCTCATCCAAGTTCACCACCTCCTTCTTTCCTTGGACCCTGGCTACGAACCTGGGTTCCAGAGTCAGGGAACTTTGGACATTGGGTTTTGTCTGTTTCCAGTGCTACAAGTGATGCCTGGTGTGTACTGTGCAGACGTGCTGACTGTAGCAGGTTTGTTGAATGGGCGAGTGGGTGAATTAAGACCAGGAAGGTGTGGCAGGGAGCCAGGCCCCGCTCCTCCAGCTGTACTTATTTAATAGCGCGAACGTGACTTGGCTTTGCCCGGCACCGTGATAAGCAGCGACCTTGCCCAGAGCACCGCAGGTTGCAAGCGATTCTCCCTGTCTGAGTCAGCGCTTGTCCCAAGCTGCTCAGAAATGGCTGGGATTCGTCTCTGCTGCGGGAGAGGGGCTGTGCTCATCACTGCGGGTTTCCCCGCTGCTCCCAGCCCTCCTCCTGGCAAAGGCAGCCGTAGGAGCCGCTGCGGTTTCAGAAAGTAGTGGACCTGATACTCTTCTGGCCTGGAGAAAAAAGATCTTAAGGATTGTCCTAAAGAGGCATTACACTATCCGCTAAGAATGTCAGGCTATCAGGGAGCCGCCCCGGAAGAGGAGCCGTTAGCCCCAGCTGGAACCGGCGAGCGTGCAGGGCTGAAAGTTATCTGCCCAGTGTGGCCGGATGGCAGGCAGACCAGGCACCGGGGACTCTGGCCAGCGCAGCTTTCCAAAGCACGTTGACTCGATTTCCCTCTCTTCCCAAGAGAAGCCATCTAGCTCTTCAAGTTCCACGGCACCTCTGGTGATGAGATTTGGTGCAAGGACACAGGCAGCGTGAGCAGCCCGGGACTCTGCTGTCACCACATCTGGTCACTCGGCCTGAGGTCATCCAAGGCTTCATGCACAACCAGAGAGATGACTCAGTGCTGCGTGGCATGGCCCCCGGGGGCCTCTGTCTCCTGGCCACCTGGATATTGTGTTTTCCAGGGTCATTTGCCACCCCCCAGATTGGAGGATACTGACTGGGCAGAGGCTCAAGGCAGCCGAGTTGGACCACTGCCACCAGCTTGCTATCAGGCCTCATCTAGCAGGAGCTGCCAGTGCGCAGGGGCCAAGAGTGGCTTGGATTTCTGACCTCCGACATGGCACCTGAGGCTTCATAGCCCCATTTGAGTGAGACCTATCAAACAGGCCCTCTTGGTGGCTTCTGTCCACAGTGGGGGGACACTTGTGGCTCCTGAACATGCTCTAACAGGCTAGAAACCTTGCATCATCTACAGCCCTTATTATGCCTTTCTTCCTCTTGATCTTGTTTGTTGCCAGGTTGAGCCTACAGTTTGGAAGCTGGGCAGGGCTTAGCCATGTGGCTGCTGATGGGAGGGGCTGGGGATCGCTCCATGCTCCAAATGTCTGCAGCCACAACTGTGACCAGGGTGGTAAGAGTCTCCTCCTGTTTCATCTTCACTTTATTTTGGCTAATTACGTATCCAGCACGTTATGTGCCGGGTACCAGCCTGAGCCCTTTAAAGGCCCTTCATCCTCATTTAATTCTCACAATGGTCCTGAGAGACCAGTACCACTCTGAGGTGGAAGACACGAAGGCCCAAAGAAGTTTCGTAGTTTTCCTGAACTCACCCAGCTGTGAGGTGCCAGCGCCGGGACTTGAACCCATAATGATGACCCACTAAGCCATGTCGCCAAAATCATTTAGCTACTGTCTCTTTGTCAGACCCCGGAGATTCTAACCAGAATGAGACCCAATCTTTGTCCCCAGAAGCTTGTGGCAGTTAGCAAAGGGACAGACGCAGATGCAGATAAACTCGGCTGGGCCTCATAAGCGACATCACTGGGAGAACACAGGCTGTGGGTTCTCAGTGCGGTGGGGGAGGAAGTCGTGGCCGGCTGGGTGACACCGCCTGCCCCGCCACTTGAGATTGGTGAGCAGGGAGGGAAGCAGAGCTCAGACCAGCGTTTCCAAGAATCCTCCCTGGCATTGGAGGAAAAGGTGGATTTCAGGGCGGAGAGGGGATTTGGGGTGCTCTTCCGTTTCCCTCTGAGAAGGGGATGTGCTGGAGATGAGGAGGGGGGAGGGCTCTGGTCCAGCAATTTCCCTAAATCCCTAGTTTTCCTTATAGGCATCAAAAGACAAATTTACAACCAATTTAGTTTAAAGATCTAGTTGACCTTTGCTAGTCTAGAATCGGGCCACTTGTTGTGGTATAAAATAGAATGAGGATTCTGATGCGCCAAGCTGCAGAGTTTGGCTCTATAGGCAGGGAAGGGTTGAGGAAAACAGAAACAGGACAGAAGCAGACCGGTTGG